>OX940800.1:20832622-21112622 GCA_954870605.1 Acer campestre | reverse complement strand
TTTTATCATTGCATTACCCTTTGACAAATTGTTTTTTATTTTTATTTTTTTCTTCTTGAAAATATGAAATGAAAAAGAAGAGAACCTCACAAACTACTTGCCTGACATGAATTTTGCTTATTCAGAACAGCCTCTGACAATCGTTTCATCTTGATGGGATCAGGCAACTTTTGGTTTTCAAGGTGTTGAGATATCCTCTCTTGGGCAACACTTCTTAGGCATACATCATTACACCCATCAACAACAGATTCGATCTTTACAGCCAAATCATCTTCGCCACCTATATAAGATCAAAAAACATTGCAAATAAAGGCAAAGATTATTTATCTATCCAAACCAATGCTGCAACACAGCCTGTACTTGCCCCGTTCTTTGCTAAGACAAATGAACTCTCCATGAGGTTAATGAGCGGTAAATCAGAGAAGAGATACTGTGCCCGATTCTGAAAAGGGTATTGCCTCAAGAATTACTACAACTGTAAGGGTATCAATGGCACCAAAACCCAAAACTGCACAGACTACCCTCCCCCCCAACAATCCAACAATTGCTGCACTCGATTTAAGGGAGTTCATAGATTTAAGAAAATTGTTATACCAAACAAGATAAGATCTGTAAATTTTTAACATGTTATAAATGGGTTGTCAAAAAGTTTAAGCATACGAATTCCAGTGCGTAAAGTTAATAAGAGAATAATTACACTGAAATAAAAAACATACCATTTAAAATTGTCTGGATTTTCTTATCACACAGAGCAATCTGATCCTCTATATTCCGTTGCTGAAGAGTCTGCAGAAACAGGCAAAGAATAATATGGCACTTTTAAAGTTCTAACCTGAGAAGAAAACTGTTGTCTAAACATTAAGAAAAGTTGTTGACATCAAGAAGCATGACAAAATTAAATTTTGCAAAGCCATCTAATAGATCAAATTTAGGAACTCGGTATGGTCAGAAAAGCAACAGATACAATGATTGTGAACATCAGAATGCTTCAGATGATGTGGATTAGAAATGTAAAAAATGTACAAATCTACAATTGATAGACATCCATGGTGTGATGACCTAATTGTTAGGTTTCAAGCTCATTGCCTACACAAGGGCTGCTGCCTACCTAATCTACAGAAGCAGTCGAATTCTCTACAAATTGCAAAATCAATCTTTTCTGTTTGCATTATTATTTACAAGGAGTAATGCTTCTCGATTATTGAGTGAACTAGTCAAAATAAAAAAGCCTTACCAATTTATCCCTTTTACTAAGTAAAACTCTCAATGCAGTTTGTGACAATATGTTTTCCTTTGAGGCAAAGGTGATCTGAAGTTTATCAAGATCTTGAGCATTTGATTCATAAGTGTCCAGAGCATGATCATCAACTTGATTGTCATCTTGATCCAGAGAGATAGCATCAAAGGTAGCTTTCAAATTGCCCTCACTGTCACCTCTGCATTCAGTCACGTGTGGCATCTTCATTATGTCACCCATCTCAACCTGCATACCCAAAGATAGGTTTATGTGATTAAATAATGCTTAAATTGTAACTGCTTACAATTTACAAAGGTCATAAAGTGTGACAGTATGGAGTTTTTACGACACTAATTGCTAAATGAATTTCTCCTAAGAAAATGGCTCTTCCTATACTTTTTTCTCATTTCTTTTATCTCTCCTCAATAGCTAAACAAAAACTATAAAAAGTTTAAAGGATTTTCTAGTTTGCCATGTAATAAACAGACCAGTATTGTAGCTGCAGTGGATGATGAAATCTTACCTTAATCTCACTCTTTAAACTGGGATTTATCATCTCATGGTGATTAACCAGTTGAACACTAGTAGTTATATTTTTGCATTTATCTTCACTTTGAGGGGAAACCACAGAACAGGCATCCATATCTACAATATGATGCCCACTGTGATCAACTGATAGATCATTTGTGGAACATATGTTTCTGCCTTTCAGTTTTGGCGGTTTAATACTTGTACATGCACCTCTTCCAAGACACTCTAATATGCCACTATTTACAAGAGATCTGTCTTGGTTATTATGAACCTCCGGCTTGTAAGGTTTTTCTCTCCTCCTAGAGCTACTTATGTTTATATTTTCCAAAGCCAATTTTTTATCTTGCAAACCATTGGACGGCACTTCCCTGCAGAGAAAAATAACATTTTGATTTATCAGATCACACATATTCACTAAATCAGAATTTTAAAAAATTAAAAGATTAGATGCCAAAAAGATAATACAATAATATGTTAGCTTTCTGTAACTGATAAAGTACAGAAGCCTAGAACCAATTTAGTCGGTACAGCTGTACCAGTTTGATGCAAGTAATATATCTCCTATATAAAACATGAATGAGGCACATTTAATTATAGAAAATACTCTCGTCAATATAAATTCATTAATTTTACCATTCAAAGAGAATTGTAGAGCTTAAATAGTTAGTAATATAATCTACTTCTATATAAAACATGTACTCGAGCACACTTGCATTTCAGTGGAAAACATTTTACTAGAACTCAGATGCAGATAATTAGTACCTTCATATTTTAAAATATCAGGGTTATATGTCTATAAGAAGTTCACATACCTAGAAAGCAAGTCTGACACAATCCTAGCATAAGGAAGCAGATGAAAGTATTCGACAACTGGAGTAATAGCCCATTGGCCAGAACTCCTCATGACTAAAGGCCCCTGCAAGCTAATCAAATTGCAAGGAAAGAATATACATAAAAATTTACAGCAAATTGCAGTAATAACAGTGATCAGCATATGCTACCTACTAAGTCTACTATGGATTGCAACATATCACAAGAATACAAGTATATATGCACTACAGTCTATAAAAACACTCATTCAATGTAACAAGATCATTGTAGTATGTTGCAATTACTACATACATATTAGCAACTCAACTTACATAACAATAGAAATTCCTTCAAAAAGAAAAAAAAAAAAACAATAGAAATTATTAGTAATAGGAAAAATAAGATACATGATCTGTAAATAACAAAAGAAATAACTTTATTCATGTTATAACTAATTAAACGTAATGTTTGAAAATTGATATTAGTACTAAATTAATGATAAAAGTCAACTGGAGTTGTTAATAATATATATATATATAGATCTTGAATGTGATAGTATTTGGTAGGTATCGACACTGTTAGTGGTCGTTAATCTGTTAGTTTGACAATGATTAGAAGACAACAAAGCCATTTAAATATTTAAACATTTAACCGGAAAACAAAGTTTAAGAAGTCCTTTATACAGGTATGTATGAGGTCTTAGGATCGGATCTCACTTATACAATGATTGGGAGAGTTATTACGGCAAATTGAAGTTTTTTATAGGTATGTGAGAGGTCTTTATCGTTTGTAATCCCCTATGATACTTACTTGAGGACCAACACAAACTATTCTTGTAGAACTCACTTTATCAAAATTTCAATAATAAATTCCATCCATTTAGCAGGCACACCATATTTGGAGCATCCTCTGGAAATGGAAACAGATTCAATAAAACCACCAAACATATTATCCAAAAACCATCTCATCTATGTTTGTTCAGTTATATTGATGGTCAGGTCAATCATTCACATGAAATTTGAAGAATATTAAAAAAAATCAGTAAAATAAAATGGAAGCAAAACAAGTGATCTAATTCTCTAATGCTATCAACTAGTATCACAGACACAAAAGCAATTTCTTCACTTGAATGCAGCAAAAGGTAGGTACAGCAAGACAGTGTTTAATCAAAACACAGGTAATGGAAAACATTATTTTTGTATATTTAAGTGAAATACGATTACGGCTAGAATGTTTAAATATCAGAAGCAATGAGAAAGGGCCTTATGCTCACAGTTCATTTGTTTTTATCTTTTATGCTATTCATCCACATCATGGTAAGTACAAATAAAATGGTTATCAGCTTGGAGGCGTTGTTTGGCACCCCTGATTCTGTACATCTTTTGGAGCTGTACCCTTTTCTTTTGTTCCTCATGTTTTTGTGGAAAGCTTGTTCACGTCTCTGTACTTTTGTCTCACTCTTTTAATACAAACTTTTTATCTCCTAAAAAAAAGTGCAGCCACTGTCAAGTATCCACTTCTCTGATTCTAGTGCTAACTGACTAATCATTTTGGATTCCAATAGTTATTAAAGTGCAGGAAATAAGGGATAGCCAACAATAAACTTTTTGTGGTTATACATTACCACCAAATTAATATTTTTAACAGCACTGCTCAAAGTTGTCTGGCAGATACTTAAACAAAATTCATTAGTCAAAAAGTTTAAGTTGACAAGGTCTAGCACACAGACCTTTTCATTCAAACAAAGCTACCATATAATTTATTCTCTCTTTTTATTTTTTCGGAAGACTGATATAAAACATCTAATGCATTGATGTTTAATATTGACATTGTACAAAGTAAAACAAAAAATAAAATCAATAAAAACTTTTAGGTTAAGAACCCACAAGGAGAAATATACTAACATGGAATCCAAAATCAGGCAACAAAGAAAAAATAAAAAGCTGGTTGTCAAATTCTTAGTTAAAAAAGGTTGGACTAGAATGAAACCTGTCAATAGCATCTTTAATAGGAATATTAATAACATCATCAATATTTGGTTGGGTGCATTGCACCAAATAAAAGCGAGCAGCTGTCTTTTCTTTACTCAGAGAATATACAACATCACTCCCCACAATGATAAGATCACTTTGATTAAATCCTGTTCCACATAAAAGAACCATATTCAAACATTATCAAGTCAAGTAAATTTTCAGTAAATGAAAGCAACGGGCATAGATTATTTAAGAACTACTCTCCAGTCTAACATGCGCACAGCATTTGGCAGGTAAGGGCAGAAATGTTAGCATTAGTTAAGCACGAAGCACCCACTAAATTAATTAGCATTCAAAGCTTGAAAACATATTTAAATGAATGGGCACGTGATATAATTTACAAAAATCGACATCCTCAATAGCTTCATTTTCTAATATTTTAAATATACATAGATTAACAAACTGAAAGAGGATAAAAAAATAGGTATAATACCCACAATAACAAGAACAATTGCTCCTTTCAGAATAGCAGTTGGTAAACAAATGGGGAAACCAGATAAAAAGATCCATCAATCAAAAGATTTCACACATAAAATAAACCATACATAGAGTCGAAGTTGGATCAGAGAACGTTTTTGCTTTCTCTAGTAGGGGTGGGCACGGTTTTACGATCCGTGGTTAACCAAAACGAACAGAACCGAAAATATGTGTTCGAGTCGAGTTACCATATTGAGACGAGTCAATCCGATTCAAAAAAATGAAAACTGAGTTTAAGTGAGTCATGAATGGTTTTGCCTTGCCAAAAACCGATCTGATCTGACTAAACCGAGTAACTATTAAATATATATTTATATATTATTTTATTAAATATTAGATTTATATTGATTTAATTTAATGAATATTATTTTATTAATATTATATATAAAGTATTAATTAAAATATAAATAGAATAATACACCAAACCCTACAATCTAACACCTGACATCTCAAGTATCGATTAGGACTATGCTATTAACATTCTGTGGTTATTGTTATTATTATTATGGACTATATTTGAATTAAGATAGATTGTATTATGGATTATTTGGATTTCCATTTATATTACGAAGATGGACTAGCTCACTTCACTTCTTTTCTTTTAATAAAATTTTCAGTTTCTTTTATGAAAACAAAATCTTTATTCACATTACTAAGATCACCAATTTCGTTCTTTAATAACCTTAATTTAATTCTTACAAAAGCCAAGCATTCGTACTAGATCATGAATAAGAAACAAAAGACTTACCTTGTGACTGAGTGTTACATAATGACATCCTTTTAGCTTACAACAACTTCAAAATAAAGTAATACAATCCATGACAAGTCATTTTCCTAGGAAGAGTTGGCCAAAGATGGAAAAAGATGTAAAGATAAAAATAAGAGAGAAAATGCATACACTATATCGCTCTCAGAGAAATTTCCAACTATCAACATCCACTCAAGCTTTAAAATATAGAAGAAAAAAATTATATCTCAAGTTATGACAAAGCTTTTAAGTTAGTCCAACAATAGTATTAAAGCTCTAAAACACTTCCTTACTTACAAGATTAAAATAAACAAAGGAATTTGTCATTGTGGACCAAGCACAAACAAAATTGCAAATAACAAATAGAATTACAATACAAATGCAATCATGTTTGAGATTTTGACATGAAATTCCTTGTTTATTTCAATATCATGTTAAGTAGCCAAAAAACCTAAAAGGTAAGAGCCTAACTATAGTATTTAACATTAAAGAGAACTCCTCAAAGGATCGATTCAAAGTTCTACTATAATAAATTTTTTTTTATAGGAAACAAAAAATATACTACTACTATAAGATTTTGCACTGATTTTAGTAAAGTTCCAAGAAGGCTCAAGAAACATCTTATACCATTAGATTTATTCATGGGCAAACAAAATACAAATGTTAATGAGGTTTAGTGCAACTGTAAACTGACGACAAGCTAGTACTATTCTATAGAGTGAAAATAATGTACAACTACAATATAATAGCTGCTTCCAACAATTATCTAAAGCCATTAGTTGAATCATGTCAAGTGTCTGAAACCAATTCTTAAAATAGTTTGGGGAACAAAAACAAATGTTTCCACATTAGAAATAGTTTACACTGAAACATAAAGTTCTGCAATTCAATCTATCCCATGCATCAGATAATTCAAAATCAGTGTTCAACAAGGCCAAATGCCAAAATCTTTAAACTTAACTTCACAATAAATTTACTTTTTCATTTACAGTGTAGATAAATATCAGAGTTTTTACCAATTACAAAATCGCAAAATATGTTAGCAAAACTTAAATTAACCTGCATTTTCAACCATCCAAGTATTGTATTGAGAAGATTGCATACCTGTTGCTTCCTTCACTGCTGAAATTGCAAATTGTTGAAAGAAAACTTCATCATTACTCACTTCATCTCTCAAGGGTTTTTTAGTGACTTTTATCTTTTTGTTTAAATGTTTTGCCTCCATACCTTCTGCAATGCAACTAGAGGCATTCATGTCCTTCTCTATGACTGACCAAACCCCCTTAGTAACGGAACCAAATTGCAAAAAGCAATTCTCTTTCTTCGAATCAATTAAAAGAACAGCGATTTTTGAAATTGGCCATCCTTCTATGCTCGGAACATCTTTTGATGCATCCAAACTCTTGGATATATCACATGCATCCATGATTGACTTCTCTGTCAATGAAAGTAGTTTTTCCATATCATCCAATTCAGCATCGTTGGATCTTTGCATGAGCTTCATATGTGCCAACAAAGTTGGTTTTTGAACCACAGCTAACTTGCAAAATGGCTCAAAACCTTCAAATTTAAGCTGTTGATGTTGTTTCCGGTGATAGTAGTTGTAAAGTAACACCACAGCATGCACCTGAATTAGAGGCATTGTACCAAAAACAAATTAATACATATTACAAGTGATAACAATTATCACATATAGCATCCATATGGTAACAATTAGGACATAGAAGAAGAATTTTTACTTAATAATGTTATTTCTGTAATTTAACCGGGTGATGTGTCAACTTCTTGTAATCATTTGTGGTCCATATGAACTAGAGTAGAAAATGCTGTAGTTATTACTTATTATACTATATATTTACTCTCCATAAATATATCTATTGACCTCTAAACATTCATAAAAAATTATCTTGGTGAGGAAAATCAATTTGAAGTTAAGAACTTATATTTCCCTACAAGGAAGAATCCTAACACAGACATGCACCAAAATCCTCAACAACTCATGAGCTAAAACAACAGATGATATCTTCTAAACACACAGGCATACATTTATGAATAAATCTTTTTACACTAAGAAACCAACAAAATTTCCACAGCCTGAAACATTAACAACATAACGATACTGATCATGCATTCAATCAACTCCATTAAATACTACAATGTCAAATTAAGCTTCTAAAGTACAACTTTTATATCCTTTATCCCCAATAAAACTAAACAAGATGCAGAGAAAAATAAAACTCATGCTTTTACAGAAATGGAAGTCATAAAAACTGAAAGATATATTTTCCCAAAATTAACAAAGCCAACATATTCAAAGATGTAATTCCCGGCATAAAATGAGCACACAACTAATAGGTAAATATAGCATTTAACATTTTAACCAGCCATATAACACATGGGAGTCAGAGTATACGCCTCTTAAAAGTTTAAACAAAGTAAGGAAAGAAGACCTGTTTTGCAACTAATTGTTGATCAGATAATGAAGGAGTATCCCGCACAGAAGACTTCGATGGTAGCATTGGATCAACCATATGTTCTAGAAAGGCATGGATAGCGTCTTCAGTAGGACATACATCTGAAGTAAGCATCGCTATAACTTGTGAAGTATTAGTTGTCCTCCAATTGTTATATCTATATCAGCAGAAAAACACACACACACACACACACATTATTCAGACTTATACACAATGACTTTGTCAAGGAAGCGTAAAGGTTAATAATCACATATGCAATGACCAATGAAAATGACACGCCGACATGTATATTCACTTAGAGAGCACATGGTTGCAACTAAACTGATACATCAATTCCTATCACATATAGTATGCGATCAACAAGCTAGGACTTTGAAAGAGAATTATAAAGCTTACTTTTATAGTTGAGCACGTGTAAAGAAACAGGAAACGATGTCTATCATATTAATAGTGCATAAGAAAAAATTGAAGCACGAGGGGTTAGCAGAATGGTAAAGCCTGTGGTTTGACGCCACAAGGTTTAAGGTTTAAATCCCCTCAAAGATACCTACAATGGCCAAGGGCCATACTTTCTTATTTCCCAAAAATTGTCAGGTTTGGCGGGACCTAAATCGGGTTTGCGAAGCGGGTTTGAGGGGATTTCCATTATAAAAAAAAAAAGAAAAATAAAAAGAAAAATAAAAAAAATAAAAAAAATAAAAATAAAAAGAAAATAAAAGTATCAAAATGAAATTTGAGTTAAACCTAGTTCAAAAACCACTGAGCTAAATTGGATTGTATAACATTTCATTAACAAAGAAACGAAACATCAAAAATAAAATCTGAAACTCCATTTTCTTGCCTTTCTCATCAACCAAAATAAGTCCAAAACCTTTTCGTTTTCTTAAAAACACACACACACACACACACATTCACCTAAATCAATAACGCAAAACAAAACAGGAACAATATCCGATCAAACATCACCAAGGACACGCCACAATAATCTCGGAATTGTGAATTTCACGTTGCACGATCAAAATTTAATTTTTTTAAAAAAAGAAAGAAAAAACCCTAGACAAGCTAATATTTGAGTGAGAAATTGATTTTAATTAAAAGAGAAAATAAAAAGAAAAACACGTTGTTAACAAGTAGATTAGAAAGGATGATAGTGAATTTACCAAATAAGAATTACTGATCTTCAAAGCTCAAACCAATGCAAAAGTGAGAGAGGAGAGAAGTCTTATATTTACAACCAAAAGCAGTGCAAAGTGTGTGTTTTGATGGTATCTGAAAAGGCGCCAAGTACAACCATCTTGTGAATGAGTAAATCTTCGGTGCACTGCTACGTGGTGCATTCCACCACTGAGTATGAGACACGTGGCTCTTACATGTTTGCTACAAGCTTTTCTACCACATGTCAGTGGATAGGTACCACTCTTCAGTGCACCCGATGCATTGAAGAGTTTTCTCCTAATAAAAAGACTAATCTGGACGGGTACAGTTTTCAAATCTCAAATTGTCCGCTTGTTTAGATGAAATGACTCTTTTACCCTTACCAAATACGGTCATGCTATATATAGTTAAAGGTCAGTTATTGTCTTTTAAATTAGAAATCATTCAGAGAAAATAGAAAAACTCTGGTGATCAATATAGTAGTAAAATTAATGATTTCCAACTAATAGTAGCAAATCCCCAAAAAATATTAAATGTAATTTACTATTCATAGAAAGCCAGAATTAAAAGTTGATTTGATTGAATTACATACAATTAATGCAGTAAAAAGGCAATATATTATTTTTTTTTGGGTTAATTACACTAACCTACCCTTACTTTATTGAATCTAGTAAGATTTCAAAAACATATTCTAAATTAACACAAACACCCATTACCATAAAGTCAATCCATTAACTTTAACGGTTGACTAATCTTGACCCATGGAAAACAAAATATATCTTTGTCAAATCATCCCAAACATAAAATATTGTTTAATTAAAAATTATTTTTATTTTTAAAAAAGATAATATATCGGTCATTTAAGGAAATATCCTCAATTCGCGGAGTAGTCTTCTCTGCAAACTGTAAATGGTCGATCTCCAAGATCGTTGAAGATCTCTTCCAGTAAGTGGGAGATCGTCAAAAATCTCTTGTTTCCTTCAGCGGTAAAGCTCCATCGCAGGTAAATTATCTTATTTTTTTTATAAAAAAAAATTGATTTTTCAATTTTAATTAAAAAATATTTTATATTTGAGATGATGTTGTAAGAGTATATATATTTCATTTTCCAATTGTCAAGGTTGACTAAGGTTAGTCAACCGTTAAAGTTAACGGATTGACTAGATAGCAAGGGTGTTTACGTTAATTTAGGACATCTTTTTAAAATCTTACTAGATTTAATAAATTAAGGGTAAGTTAGTGCAATTAACCCTTTCTTTTTTTGTGAGATTATATCTATATTATTTTTCAAACTTTCAAATTATTATTATTCTTTTAAAAGTAAAACTGCATTAAACCTCATCAAAGGTAATATATACAATGTCATTACAGGCTAATTTCAATAGCCACTCTAGAAAATAAAAATCCCAAACAATAGAATTCCCAAAACTAAGGGTGTGTTTGGCGCCTAGGATTGGACTGAGATTAGATTATTTTAGTCCTAATTCCATGTTTGGTGATGTTTTGAGATATGAGTTTATTAGTCCCATCAGTAAAATATTCTCATAATTGTGGGATAAAATATACCCACCTTACCCTTTGTCTTTAATAGTCTCAGGACTATTTTAACATTTGGGCCCACATATTTAATTCATCTCATCAACCCCACCAACCCACCATCTCCTCTTTCATCACATTTTAAGAATTGGTCATTCTCTTTCATCAAATCTAAGTTGATTTCTCTTTCAAAATTGCTTTCTATTTTGCAACAATGGCACCTTCATCTATTGCTTTCTTTTGTGCATCAATTTTGCTTTCTTATGGTAGACCGTAGAGATGGAAAATTAATGCCATAGATGTAGGCCTTGTATATTTCTTGATTAAAAAATCAGCACCATGTTCCTGTGGACTCTGTTCTTGGTGGCTTGGACGGTGTCGTATTTAAGTTTCTAGAGCTTCATCATATTTATTGGTGGAATTTGGGGTTGGATTTTGGATTTGGATTCAAGATTTGTGGTTGTGATGATGGTTGATGGTGGTGGATTAAGAGAGATGATAATGGTGATTTGGTGCATTGAGAGTTTGAATTTTGAAAGACAAATTTTCCTAACCATGACACGGGTTCTGAACTTCTAGAACAAAATTTAAAGTTGATGATAAATATTTGAACCTAGATTTGCCCCAATTTTTTTTTCTTGATTATTTTCTCTTTTTTACAAATTAAAATGATATCAAAAATCTTTTTTCTTGATTATTTTCCAAATTAAAATTCTTTTTTCTTGATAATTTATTATTCAATTTTAAAATACTATCAAATTAAAAAAAAAATAATTATATTTAGTTCAATCTCATGTTTTACCAAACAAAACATAGTATTAATTCAATCCAGTCCCATGTTTTCCCAAACACAGCATAGTATTCATTTAGTCCAATCTACTCCAATCTCATCTAATCCTAGTCCTATCTCAATCCAATTCAATCCTATGAAATAGTCCAATTCAATCCCGCGCACCAAACGAGGCCTTATAGCCATTCTAGCTATATAATGAGCAGTTTTGTTGCACAACCTAGATACAAAAGAAAGGGACACATATCTGTGTCTATTCAACAATAATCGAATATCATGAACAATATTATCTACGTCATTACAATTAACTGACTTTCCTGTACACCAATTCACAATTCCAAGAGCATCTGACTCTATACACAAAGGTAGCCAACCATTATTCATAGATAATAACAAACCTTCTAAGATGGCCATTGCTTCAGTAACCTCCACAAAAGTCAAACCGTCAAAAATAAGAGCCACTGCACCAATGAAATAGTCCAATTCAATCCCATGAAATAGTCCAATCCAATCCCGCGCACCAAACGGGGCCTTATAGCCATTCTAGCTATATAATGAGCAGTTTTGTTGCACAACCTAGATACAAAAGAAAGGGACACATATCTGTGTCTATTCAACAATAATCGAATATCATGAACAATATTATCTACGTCATTACAATTAACTGACTTTCCTGTACACCAATTCACAATTCCAAGAGCATCTGACTCTATACACAAAGGTAGCCAACCATTATTCATAGATAATAACAAACCTTCTAAGATGGCCATTGCTTCAGTAACCTCCACAAAAGTCAAACCGTCAAAAATAAGAGCCACTGCACCAATCACCACTCTTTTATCATTTCTACACACTAGACCAGCCTTAGACTTCTCTTTAGCTAATGCAGTGTCAACATTCATTTTATAACAACCCAATAAAGGAGCTGCCCAGACCTGCCTATTCGCAACACCATTTCTCCTTTTATCATTACTAACAACAACACCTGTATAAGAAGAAAGAAACTCTCTAGTTCTACACCAAAAGTCAGATAAAACAAAATCTTTCTTACCAAATAGCAACACATTTCTACTATGCCATATCAACCATGCAGTCACTATGAATTTCCTAACAACATCAGCACAACCAACCGATTCCAACCAAAGAAGTTTGTCACGAATATCAATACTACCCAGCCTACACATATCAACAAAATATGGATACTATTTCAAAAATACATTAATCCTTCCACAACCCCATAATGTATGATCCACTGATTCAAGTAGCATCCCACAAAAAGCATATAAAAAGAGTCCACAATCCCTCTTTGGAAAAGCAAAAGCTTAGTTGGAAAAATATCTTTGTGATCGAACCAAAAATGTACATGATTTTGGCCCTTATTCCCAACTCTTAGTGCTTATTCTCGGGCAATATCCTATGATTTAATTGTGTGAATCAAATGTTTTCAGTTATGTTTACGCCATATGGGCATTTATGAAATATAGAGGAGTATTTGGTAAAAATAGAACAAAAAAGAGAAAAAGAGGAAACATAACAAGATTGTTGTTATTGGGCACGTGGAAGCAACAAGTGACTCAACACTAAGCCATGTAGCGATTTATGTGTCGCTATCTAGACACCACGATAGAGAGGAGAAAATCTAAGAATACAATCAGGTGTGATGTCACGGCTAAAGTATCATGGTTCTGACGATGAAGGCTGAAATTGTAAAAAGTGTGTGTAGATCATCAAACTTTAAAGAGTCATATCTCTCTTCTCAAATCGAACCACATTTCAGTTTACATATATTCAAAAATTCTCGAAAGTCTAGTTTCCAGTGGTTTTTACGAATTGTGATTCTGAGTCTTCTAGAAGACGTTATACCCATTTTAGTAACCATTGTGCAAGGACCCATGATCTACCCGCGACGTACTCGCGAACTACACTCTCCAACACAGAGAAATTGACATTTTTCAAGCCATTTTAGAGGGGTAATGTTGTCCTTTCATGCCTATTTCATACCCTAGCCTCCACAACATATAAATACATCATTTTTATAGATAACAAAGCTCCCTCCTTCTTTAACCATTCCTAATCTCTCTATTTTCCTCTCCAATCTCATCAAGAACAACTCTAGATTACTTCACCTATATCATTCCTATCTTCCCATTTTCTCCACACATCTCCTTTGTCACTAACCATTAGACATCCACCCATCTAGACATCTCCTCATCTACAACTCTTTGCACAAGGATTAACAAGGTAAGGAAAGATCAAGCACTAAAGAAGGTGGTCGAAGGGTGATTTCCTACTTTTTTTACTTCTATTGTCTTAGATTGTAACTATGTATAACTAAACCCCAATCTAGGGGATTGATGTGATGAACATTTAGATGTGGTTATTTGTTTAAGTTATATTATATTTGAATCTACTTTTATGTTCTATTCACTTGGTAATTAGATTCTATTCATTATATAATTGGCATTGTATACCAATAGTTGATTATAATCTTGTTTAGGATAATTTGTGATACAATTGATCTTGGATTGGCACACTTGATTAGTTAGAGCACATAGGTGAATATGATAGATAATTGGAGGGTATATCAACTGCAATTATTTAAGCCTTGGTTTGTCCTTAATTGATCCCACCTTAATACCCTCTCTTTAATTGGTTAGGCATATTGG
The DNA here is from genome assembly GCA_954870605.1 of Acer campestre. Classification (NCBI taxonomy): domain Eukaryota; kingdom Viridiplantae; phylum Streptophyta; class Magnoliopsida; order Sapindales; family Sapindaceae; genus Acer; species Acer campestre. The sequence goes on along the minus strand of OX940800.1, from coordinate 21,098,165 downwards.
TGGGAATTGTCTTGGTTTTGTTTAGACGGCTATTTCACACTTTAGACTACAAACGGTTCATATTCGTAAGATTGGTTCATTAAGGTAGCTTGATAAGCATTGCCCTACATCCATTTGCAATTCCATCATTTCCTTAGACTTCTCATTAATTGTTTAAATCCATTTTCATATCTTGATTGGTGGTATTGGATCCCTATCTCCATTCATATTCTCTTTAATTTCTTTTCATTTATTTTTCTAGTTTATTAACTCAAAATCCATCAAAAACCAAAACATGGATTTATTTTCTTGCACCTAGTTTAGACTAACATAGATTAGATTGCAAATCAATTAATTTAACATAATCCCTGTGGACGATACCTAGCTTGTCGCTTTACTTGTTTTCGAACTTTAGAGCACTTTGCGTAGGAATTTCTTTATAATATATTTTTAATTCGCAATTTGGTAATGACACAAAAAACATCTTCGCTTTGCAAGCCTTCTAATAGAAAATTATCACCTTAGAAGGTAAATTAAGTCTCCACAGTTTCTTCCACCAAGAACATAGACCTGTAGAACTTGATGGCGGCTTAGCATTCACAATAGCTAAAGCAACTCTGTAAGCACTCTTCACTGAAAAGAGACCTCTCCAAATCATCGAATCCACCCTTTGATTAATAGACAAAGGAATGCTCAAAATTGTTTCAGCCTCCTATGAATTGAAAGACTATCTTACCACCTCCTCACACAACTTTACTTACCTCTCAAACAAATCATCCACCATAACACCATCTAGAAGACACCTTGGAGAGCACACCTTAACACATGGGGTTTTTGGCAGCCAATAATCATTATAAACTGAGATGCTCTTACCATTACTTACCATCCATCTAACCCTTTTAACCACAATATCTCTACCCCACTAAATACTCCAAACAAAAGAAGGATATTTACCCAAAGAACACTGAAAAAAGAGGTTTTAGGAAAATACCTTGCTTTAAGCACTCTAGTAACCAGTGAATTGGGTTGACACAGTAACCGCCACCCATCCTTAGCCAACATGGCTTGATTAAAAGCCCTCACATCTCTAAAACCCATCCCTCTATTCTCTTTTGGTATACACATCTTCTTCCAAGCCAAACTAATGCAGTTTCTTCCTATTCTTACTCATTCCCATCCAACAATCAGCATACATAGTTATGAGTAAGAGAAAATTATTTTTGCTATAAAAGGAACATGATTTTCAAGGGTTGGGAGTTGGCAGCATTAATTAGTTTTATATTTGCTTATTTGTCATTTCCCTCACGAATCCTATATGTGTAAGAGCTAATCTAAATAATTATGAGTGCTTTTAATTTTTAGCACTACCATGGGCTTTACCCCAAGTTATTAACTTGAGTTTTTAGAGTAATGCTATTTACAATTCATTTGAACTTTTTTTACTAACAATAAAAGTTTTAATGACACTGCAAACTAATTTTAAATTTTATTTTTCTTTCTATTTTATTTAGAACTCAAATGAATTTTTTCAGATGAAGGAATTACATGCACTAACCTTGAGATTTTACCTTATTGACTATCGCATGCGAAAACGGCTTTCCGAAAATTAACCTTGATCTCCCTTGTTGTTTGTTGAATTTCTTGAATGAGTTTCATTTGTGGAGAAGGCTAGAAAGTAGAATAGGGTACAATAGGCATAGCTTTGAATTTGGAATCAAATAATGTTGGTGTTGTATTAATGGGTGACGGTTTAAGGATACAAGAGGGAAGTTCTGTAAAAGCAAAAAGAAAAATTGCTCAGATACTAGTAAGCGAGGCTTATTTGGGTTTTGTTATAAATGCCCTGGCTAAACCTATTGACGGTTGAGGTGAAATTTCAAATGATGTAATGGAAGTGTGAGAATTGCTTTAATTATTACTACAAGGGTTAATGATTAGGGATGACAATGGGTTGGGTTCGGGTGGGTTCTGGTAAATCCAAACCTGCATGAAATTCCCTTAATCTTTATAGTGTAAAATATATCTAGAGGAGGGTGAATAGGTATAGGTCCAATTTTAATCACTTCTTTTTCAATACAACAAAGTTGTTCACAATTTGAAAGCTTAACAAGTAGATTACCATAACAAGTCAACATGAATATGTTTGAGCAAGTGTTATAAGCAATACAAGTTAATATAAATAAAGAAACTTAAAAGCGAAAATCAACACAAGTGATCTTTACGTGGTAAAACCTCAAATGAGGAAACGTCCACGGGTTGATACCACAACCACCGGCAAACCACAATTCACTATGACGAAAAGGAGATACACTTAAAAAGCAATCAACACATGATACACTCCCCAAGCTATCAACTCAAATTCTACCCTCGGGCCTAGTGAACCACTTTGCCTACTTCTTATCCAAGACGTGACCAATATGTTAGGATTATACTCAATAGCAAGAGTGTAATATTATTTTTGACAATCTTTTCATATTAATAAAGTGATTTCTGACTTAACAAATCTTATAGCATTTATAGTTTAATTATTATAATTGTCAAAAGTAAATAATCATAAGGTCAAAAGACTATGAGAAAAGAAGAATTGTTTGTACATCTGGATATGTAAGAGGTGGACACAATTCTTTAGTTAGTCTTGAATAATGTTCACAACTTAAGATAAAGGTTGGGCGTCTTTACCTTGTTAAAGTTGTAGATTCTTTTACTAGCATTTGAGTGAGATCAAATATGCTATGATGAGTCTAAAATCATCAAAGTGTAGTGTCTTTGGGTAAAAGAATATAGTGCATTAGGTGCATTGAATAGGATCACAATGAAATACTTTATCCAGAACCGTCAGTGGATAAAAGTTTTCATTATGAGGACAATTAGAGAGTCTATATTAATCCTGAGATAAATGATAGACTTATGGTTACAAGTGTTATCATTTGAGCTATCAATGAGTACGATTATATAGCATAGTCTATCCTCGATAGTTTGGTGGTATTCATTTGCTAATCGATAGATGACCTCATTTATAAATATGGACATCGTGAATCCATTTATTAAATGAGAGTATAATATTATCATATGGATATTTTGAGGTATTGGATATTAAATCTTAACGTTGAGTTTTCGATAGCGTCTATTGAAACATAGCTTCTGGACAAGTCAGAATATCCAAGTTCAAAATGTGGTCATATGAGTAAATATGGTAACTAGGAGAGCTATAGGCGATCTATGAGCTCTTGGCGATTACTGATATTATTGACGAGGATACACTATCTCCAATAAGATTATCTAGGGTATGAATGAGAAACATTTACTTATTCTATCTTTATTTAAGAGTTCAATTTTAGTTCTTTAGTGGAATGAGCTAAAATTAATAGATCAAACCTAAGTGAATCATTTGTTGATTGTGATTGGGTTATGTCTATTGAAGCTTAAATTTAGATAGCCCGCCAAGATCCTTAATCCACACGGACTTGTATGGATCATTTGATATATTCTACCGGACTAATTATGGGTCCATCTAGAATTGTAAGACATGCAGACTTGTTTCTTTTAGTAAGAATGAGCCTAGTTCATATGTGGACTTTTTATTAAAGTCCAATGGATTTAATAAAATAGAAAAACAATATATTGCACATGTTTTATACATGGGCGGCAAGGATAAATAAATTAGCCTATTATATTGTTTTATTTTATTATTTAATTAAATGGAAGTTAATTAATTAATTATTTAATTAAAAATCATAATCTTTTTCTAACTAGGAAATAGGTTTCTTAGTGTTATACTATTGTTGGTAGTATAATAAGAATCAATGACTTTATTTGATAAGTAGATAAATAAAAGGAATTTATTTATTTAGTCAAATTAGAAAGTTTTTGATTAAGTCACAATTTAATTTATATTCAATTTATTATTGGATAATACACTAAAGAGTTGGATTAGGGTTTTGATTCTAGGGTTGATAGGAATTTTGGTGAAGCACAAATCCTCTTGATGGGAGGATATCGGCCAACACACAAATCCTTTTTGTGTGAGGATTTGACCACCACATAAATCCCTATCAAGGGAATTCGGCCACCCTATATATTACACAATATAGAATTCGGCCAACTCTTGTCTTTGATGAGAGAGTTATTTCTTTTGCTTAAAAAAAAAATCCTACTCTAAGACTAAGTGTGAAATTTTAGCCAAGAGGAAAAAGAGAGAAGAAAAGTTTTATTTCGATAGTGCACTAGCAGCTTTTACATCAAAAGGCTTTGTGCACAATTTCGAATAAGGTTCATGCGAGTTTTGATCAAAAGATTAATAATTCACAAGGGACCAAACATTCTTCATTTTTCTCTAGGAAGGTTATTGTGACTAATAAAGGAAAATGTTTTTTGTTATCCATCCTCAGGTACACAATTCAAAGAAAGGGAGCCCACACTTCTAGGTGATTTACGTTCGTGATTAGATTGGAAGATCTTACGGATTACAATCGACGCAACGTCAATCGTCACTTGGAAAAAGGTAAGATACTTTTATTATATGTTAATTAATCAGGGGTTAAGGTTCATCTTTAAAAAGGAAAATTTTTAAATATACAAATCTATTTTTCACTTCCGCCATGTGTATTTTCCCTTCACAACACACCTTTAGGAAGCAACTTCCTATCTAAGATGTACACGTCTATAGGAAGATTCCTTGCTTGTCTATTCGGATCCTCCCGATCCTAGACAAGACTTCTTGCTTAGTTATCCGAATCACCTTACTTTTAGCTAAGACTTCTTGCTTGGCTATCCGGAACACTTTCCTAGCCAAATCTTCTTGCTCAAATCAAAGCTTCACTCACTTTGACAAGAGACTTCCACCTTGTGCAAGACAATGATCTAAGTGAAATGCAAATGTTGAGAACACAATCAAATAGAGTAAGTAGATCACACAAACTCTATGAACATGCAATTAGATAACTAGAATAGTCTTTCAACAATTAATCACAAAGTTATCTAGAAACCTAAGCATGTGAATCAAATAATAACTAGATTAGAATAATGAATATCGCAATCAAAATATCCTAGTTCTTAGAACATGTGATTAAATCTAGAAATCAACAATCAAGCTAACTACACAAAGCATTTCTAGAATCAATCTCATGTTCTTCAAGTTTAGCAAAATGATGTTCAAATATGGAAAATATATTGTTAACCACCTTTTTTGGCAAGGGTCCAAATAAGAATTTTCCATCTTTGCCAAGATCGCATAGAGTAGAAGGATGCTGCAAGAAATATCTAGCTACCCTAGAAAGGAACCAAGATCAACACATCCATCTATCAATCGAGGTCCAGATCAAAGTCACCTAGATCCCTAGGTACCAAGAAATATGGAAGTCAAGGTCCCAAGGACCCCGCTACAGCACTGTCCCGATACCCAACTACTGCACTATCCCGGTTCCCTATACCTAAAGAATACTGATACCATGATCCATGATCCATGATACACAGTACCCCGATGTCATGCCACACTAGTATCCCGGTACCCCGTACCCCATGACCGATCCTTCAAACACCTCCCGACCACCTAGCATAGAAGGCATCAACAAGGGAGGTTGTAATGCACCATCTGTCAGATTACTAAGGAAGAAATGAATCATGCTACAAGAAGGACAATATGCAATAATGCAGGGAAAGTTGACCTCTTTGGCCATTTATAACGCCATTAATAGAGACAGTCAACCGTATTAATGAAGATAGTCAACTCTTTAAATGGCCATTCACAACGCCATTAAAGAGAGATTAGTCAACTCTTTAATGGTCATTCACAACACAATTAATGAGGAAATATTTAACTCAATCAATGCCGAATCAATGTTCCAATAATTATAGATTGATTGACTTAATTCAAGGGGTGGGCAGCAAGGCTCAGAGCCTATAAATATAATAAAGCTCTCTCTTAAATAGGGATCTGGGTCTTTTTCTTCATCTCCAATAAGACATGATCTTTCGATTGGGTTTCCACCAAAAGGCTATACCCCGCCTATTATTATAAGCTCTCCGGAGCATTTATGTTGTATCACTTTGCTACTTTTGTAAGCTCCTGGGAGCATGCCTTATTCATAAATAATATAAGGATGTCCACTCTCTCCACATGATACTACCTAGGGGTTTTTCAGCATGTGATCATATGTGATGTTTTTTCCCTTTAGGCCAGTCCACCTTCTATCAAAAGACTTATCATTTTCTCCCTCTTATTTCTTTTATTATGCATGTATGTGAATTAGACTCCAGACCTTTTTCTCATACAAAACCATGGTACCTAAAGGTACCTACCCTGCTGCAGCTTACCAGGTAGCAGTTTAAGGGTGTTAATTGAAATTCCTCACCCAGAGCGAATTTTCGTTTAACATTTTTACGCTGTCTGTGGGAAGTTCACTAGACTAACGTGGCTTCCTTGTCTCTACATGAGCATATGTTTCTCTATCTCTTACATATTATCACTTTACATGTGATTTAACGCATTCCATTGCTATATTCACTACATGTTTATACCCTGATGCTATGATGCCATGATACTTTGTTTCGCCCTTCTCGTTCCTTCACTACTAATGTGATTATATTAAAAAGTTTGCATGGGTATTGTGAACTAAATGAATGCCTACTATGATTTGTTGATATTTCGCCTCATATATGTTGTTATATGTTGAACATACGGATTGCATCTTGATGTAGCTCCATGAGATCTAACTAATCTATTGCCATGCAAACTTAACCTTCTACTATTGAGATGATAGAGTCATTATTCATGGCATATTATATATGTGGTTTACCCTTTCTACATATTTATATATATTGCCTGTGCACCACGAGTGGTGCTCACCTTGTCATTTGACAACTTTTGTTTGATGTGGAGCAAATATGATGTGTGAGACTCCTAGTGGAGCCGGCCTACTATACTGCCCCTATGCAGCAAACCTGCTCATATACTTGTGGAGCTCCACTATAGCAGCTTTGCTACTGATAGATCTCTTATATAGTAATCCGCTTCAGAATATCTAGAGCTTCTATGTAGTAGAGTTGTACCTCTCATGCTTCCTTATAGAAGTTTGCTTTGCTACCGGTAGATCTCCTATTTAGTAGATCTACTCCGGTACATCTAGAGCTCCTATGCAGTAGAGTTGTACCTCTCTTACTTTTTTATAGCAGATTTGCTCTGGTACCGATAGCTAGCAGATTTACCAGATTTGCACTTATACATACGGATCCCCTCATGACACCAGATCCACTCTTCAAAAGCTCCTAGTTCTCAACTATTCAAGTCCTAGGAGATAATTGGAAGTAATTTGGAAGATTTTCGATCAAGCCTAAGAAAATAGCATCTACTGATGGGTCAACTTCAAGAATTAAACTGTATCATCTTAGAAGGAACTGGATTTTGAGCATTATATGGTTGGAAAGGAGTAGCACGACCGGTAGAAGACCAGTGGCTCCTCACTTCTTGTACCAGGCCCCTCAACGCCCAAGTGAGCCACCTAGGTTTTGGTTCGTCTGAGTGGAGTCTAGAGCCTCATCTCAGTTGCGGGGTACTTCTTGATGCCCTAGCAAGCCTCTGGACCAACATCATGAAAGTGGCTTTTCACTTTTTGTACCAGGCCTAACAACGCCCAAGTGAGCCACTATTTTTCAAGTTCTTTTCAGGAGGGTCCAGAGTCTCATTTCAGCTGCTGGGGACTTCTAGGATCCTAAGCATGCCTCTGGACCAGTACCATCAGAGGAGGACTAACAGTTCCTGATTTCTTGTACCGAGCCCCTCAACGCCCGAGTGAGCCACCTAAGATCTGGTTTGTCCGAGTGGAATCCAGAGCCTTATCTTAGTTGCAGGGTATTTCTTGGTGCCTTAGCAAGTATCTGGACCAGTATCATGAAAGTGGCTCCTCACTTTTTGTACCAGGCCTAACAACGCCTAAGTGAGCCATTGTTTTTCCAATTCTTTCCAGAAGGGTCCAGAGCCTTGATGAGCCGTCGTTGTGTACTCAACAAAATACTGTTTTAAATGTGATCGTTTTGAAAACCAATTTCACCATTTAAAAATCCACTTAGATAGAAAATTAGTAAAGTGGTAAGTAAGGATTCGTTCCACAGAGAATTAGAGTAATTAGTTGAATTATATAACTAATCTAAAAATACAAATAAAGTAAATCATGGTAGTTTGAACGATGTATGGTTTAAGAAACCATCAAACATACATGGAAAATAAAAGCAATAAAATGTAAAGAGAATATGAATAGATGGGAATCCAATAACAACAACCTAGATATGAAAATGGATTAAACAATTAATTGGAAGTCTAGGAAAATGATAAAGTAGCTAATGGACCTTGAGTAATCCGTACATGGCTTCATTAATGCACTATTCACACAATCATGGACTGATCTCATTCAAAAGTGTTATTCAGACCATCACTACGAACCCTAAATAACTTCCCACTGTAATGCCTAACTGATTAAGGAGAGGGGGTTACGGCAGGATCGGTTAGTGACGATCGAATGGCCTAGGCAATCGTGGTAGGCCTACCCTCCAAAAGCCTATCCTATTCACTACGTGCTATAATCAATCAAGTGTGTCAATAACTTAATTAATTTTATCACAAATTATCCTACAACATATTGTAATTAATAAGTGTGTTAATACTCATTTAATCACATAAGTGCAAGATCTAATTAAAAAGTAAATAAAACTCTAATTATGCAAACATAATATTTAAAGCCTTAATAAATACTCATTGTCCAAAAGTGTCTTGAATCATCCCTCGAGAAAGGGGATTTAATTACTCATAATCACAAACAAAGAAAGGAAGTAAAATGGAGAGAAATCACTCTTGGGTCTCTCTTATAAGCTTGATCCTTCCTTGAGCTTCCTTGCTTGAGTCTTGTGCAAAGATTAGGTGTTGAAGAGGTGTCTAGATAGGTGGAGTCAAATGAAAAGTGACAAAGGAAATGGGTAGAGAAGATGGAAAGAGAGGACTGATTTATGTGGAGTAATCTAGCTGTTTATTGGAGAGAAGAATGATTTACGTGGAACTAGGTACCGGTGTTCAAGTCAGAGGGGACTTCTGTTAACTGCCTTTTTTGGCAGAAGTCCAAAGAAGAATTTTCCATCCTTGCTAAGATTGCATAGAGTAGAAGGATGTTGCAAGAAACATCTAGCTACCCCAGAAAGGAATTAAGATCAACACATTTATCTATCAATCGAGGTCCAGATCGAGGTCGCCTAGATCCCTAGGTACCAAGAAATATGGAAGTCAAGGTCCCGAGGACCCCACTACCGCATTGTCCCGGTACTCCGTTACCGCACTGTCCCGGTACTTCGCTATCGCACTATCTCTGTTCCTCGATACCTAAAGAATACTGATACTATGATCCATGATACATAGTACCCCAATGTCGCGCCATACAGGTATCCTGATACCCTGTACCCGATACCCCTTACTCGGTACCCCGTTGATCAAAATAAAATTGGTATGATTTTGACCCTCTCTTTCTTCTCCTTTTGCTTGATTCTCGGGCATTATCCCATGATATAATGGTGTAAATTAAGTGTTTTCAGGAATTTGTAGAGTTCAAGGGCAGTAATTTTAGTGAAATAGGGGTAAAAATGTAATTATTGAAGAAGATTTGAAGTTTTCATAATTGTAGAAGAGAACAGGGGTCCTATACGCAATTTACCATGTAGATCAGGCAAGCGCGCCACGTGGATAAGGATACGGTGCGTTTTACATGAATGGGGTTGGGCCTCTGATTGCACCCCAGCCTAATTTCGTGCACGCCCCAACAGCATTAAAACGGTGCGTTTTCACTTAATTAGAAGTGGGCTCAGCCTGACCCAATTGCAGCAGCCCAACTCCCTTATGTAAGTGAAACGGTGCATTTCACATGGTGAGAAGGCCCAAGTTGCGTGGCCCAAAATGCACGCCCAAAACCTGATCAAGTGCAGCCCTTGTACACCCCTGTTTTCGTCTAAACGCATCCCTTTAGACTAAGTGCAACATCCCCCACTCTCTACTGAATGCACCCCATCCCAACTATTCATCTTCTTCTTCCCTCAGCTCATGTGAGCAACCAAACCCACCAAACCCTTGCTAGCCAGAAACCCACCTTCCCCAACCTATCGTCTGCCGGAAAATGGCCCAAAATCATGGCCAAGTCAACGGCTACCTATTCGTTCCACTTTCATGCCTTCAATTGGCTGGAATCCAAGCACCCAAATCACGCCCAATTTTCCCTAAGTCGCCCCCAATCCCAAATCATGACCAAACCGCGTAAATCAAGGTCGCAGTTTGCATTCCGAGGTCGCCATGGTGATAGGGAGTTGTTTTGGCACCTGATAGAGTCACCATTTGGGTCGCCCTAGGGTTTCCATTTGCCAAAGTAGCGACCTCTTTGCTGTGCATTTCTGATTGGGTGGTAAAATTACAAGATGCCCCCCTCTGTTGGACTAAATGGTAATTTGCCACCCGAGACCTAATTTGAAAATCCTATAAATTTATCACATTTTTCCTCTTTCAGACAACTCTTGGCCACCAAGAAACCTCCTTTCTTCACCATTCCTTTTCTCTCCATTTTCTCTTCTACCTAAACTTAACATCTAGATTTCCTTCCCCTAATCATTCCTTTCTTACCATTTTCTCCACAAATCTCCTTAGTCACTTCCCATTTGACTTCACCTATCTAGACACATCCTCATCATCCACTCTTTACACAAGGAGCATCAAAGGCAAGGAAAATATCAAGCTTACAAAAGGAGGCCCATGGGTGATTTCCTAATCTTTTACTTGCATTCCCTTTGTTTGTAATATGTGTAATTAAATCCCCTTTCTAGGGTTTTGATGTGAGAATATTTGGATTGGGATTTGCTTAAGCTTTAATATATTTTAATTTTTATTTGTGTTCTATTCATTTTATAAGTAGATTCTTTGCATTATATAATTGACATGTATACCCACTAATTGATTATAATCTTGCTTAGGATAATTTATTATATAATCTTGATCGGATTGACAACCTTGATGGATTGAGAATATAGTGACTAGGATAGATTGTCGGAGGGTATATCAACCACGATAATCTAAACCGTTAATTGTAACAAATCGATCTCGCCGTGACCCCTTCTCCTTAATCAGTTAGGCATTGCAGTGAGAAGTTGTTTAGGGTGCATAGTAATAGTCTAAACACATTCCAGGAATCAATTGGTTAATATTTATGCGATTCGTTCACTAAAGTATCTTGAGAAGCATTTCTCGGTAATCCATTTGTGATCCCATTAATTCCCTAGCTATTCTCTTAATTATTAATTCCATTTATCTTATCTAGATTTGTTAAGTATTCTTTTATTAGTTTATTAGGTTTATTTTTCATGTATGTTTGATGGCTTGACAACCCATTCACTCATCCATATTTTTATGATTTATTTTATCGCATTTAGATTAGTTAATTCATTCAACTAATCACTATAATTCCCTGTGAAACGAATTCTACTTGCCACTTTACTAATTTAATATCTAAGAGATGAAAAATCGGTTTTCAAAACGAACACATCTAAATATCATTTTGTTGAGTACCACAACGACGGCTCATCACCCGTACCCCGTATCCGGTACACCGGTATCCCGATACCTCGTACTTGATACCCCGGTACCCGGTACCCAGTACCCAATACCTGGTACCCGGTACCTAATACCCAGTACCCCGTACCCCTTGACCGGTCCTCCAAACACCTCCCAACCATATATCATAGAATGCATCAACAAGGGAGGTTGTAATGCACCATCTGTTAGATTACTAAGGAAGAAAAAAACCATGCTACAAGAAGGACAATATGTAGTAATACAGGGAAAGTTGACCTCTTCGGCCATTTATAACGCCATTAATGGAGACAGTCAACTGTATTAATGAAGATAGTCAACTCTTTAAATGGCCATTCACAACACCATTAAAGAGAGATTAGTCAACTCTTTAATGGCCATTCACAACACAATTAATGAGGAAATATTCAACTCAATCAATGCCGAATCAATGTTCCAATAATTATGGATTTATTGACTTAATTCAAGGAGTGGGCAGCAATGCTCAGAGCCTATAAATATAACAAAGCTCTCTCTTAAATGGGGATCTGGGTCTTTTTCTTCTTCTCCAACAAGACATGATTCCAAAGCATTTATGTTGTATCACTTTGCTACTTTTGTAAGCTCATGGGAGCACGCCTTATTCATAAATAATATAAGGATGGTCACTCTCTCCGCAGGATACTACCTAGGGGTTTTTTAGCATGTGATCATATGTGATGCTTTTCCCCCCTAGGCCAGTCCACCTTTTATCAAAAGACTAGTCATTCTGTCCCTCTTATTTATTTTATTATCATGTATGTGAATTAGACTCCAGACCTTTTTCTAATACAAAACCATGGTACCTAGAGGTATCTATCACGCAGCAACCTACCAGGTAGCAGTTTGAGGGTGTTTATTGAAATTCCTCACCTATAGCAAATTTTTGGTTAACATATATAGCTTGTCTAAACAACCTGGAGGGTGGGGGATAGGGGGGAGGGGGGAATAGGTTGTTAATCCGATTAGTTACCAATTTTTCGGATTAGTTAATATTATAAAAAATAACTCAATTCAATGAAATACAATCAACGTGATTAAAGTGCAGAAAACAATAAATAACATGTTGATTGATTTACGTGAGAAACCTACAACTAGGAAAAACTCATGAGTTATTCTGCTAGCCACATACGGTCCTCAAATCCACTACTTGTAATGATGTTTACAACCTAGATTGATCTCAACCATTCTTAGTCACTAACCTACCACTAATACCCTATAGGCCTTTAATAGTGATCCTAAACCAAAATGCTTGTGCACTACAGCACGGAGTCACAAGACTTAACTCTCAATGAAGAGATCAACAACCTATGTGAATATATGATAATATTCTAAATGCAAATAATCTAGGCTACACTAAATCCTTATCTACAGATTAAATGATGACAATAAACTCAATCATAGATATCAATATGTCTAAATGAATGCTCACAAAGACCTAACTAGATATAGATATGAAAACCTAAAATCTAGTCATCAAACAAAAGCTAATCAACATAAGTTGTCATTAAACATGGCAAGGACAATTAATGAAATTAAGAAATGCAATCAAGGAGTCCTAATCAACAATGTCTAAATACAAAGTATAGAGACTTAGCTAGAGGGCAAAATGGTCCTAAATGCTAGCTATCAAAGAAAATTCAACTCAACCAACATTCAAAGTCTCAAACATGTTAGAAATAACATTAAGCAAGGAGACATGTGTTAGGATTTTGAGTTTAATTGGCGTTATTCTATATCAAAACGTTATTTGCTTTGTATTGTTTAGTTGTCCTAGTTGTATGATTTATCAAGCTTCAAGAGAAGATGGACAACGGTACAAGCAAAGTGATGCTTTTGTACAAGGAAAGCGTTATTGACTTTAAAGGTAATAAGACCTCTTTCCTCTTATATGGCTTAGGCGCACACAAACACAATTCATTTATAAGTGTCCCTCCATCATAGCGCCAAATTAGTATAACACATTCACATGTTTTAATATGCTCATGCATTGATCTCATATTAACATACATTGTAGAAATGCATGTACTAGGACTATGTCTAGGAAATTGCATACTTGTATGATCTTGTGTTTATTTGTTTGTGTGCAAGTGATTGGGACTTGAATATGTTCTTAAATGATTCCTTGTTGAGTTTCGGTCATTTCGGATACTCACTCATTAGATTTTGAGTTCAAACTAGGAAGTTACGAAACTTTACATTCCTTAACAATGCATTGTCTTCGTCTTCGTATATCGAGTCGAGTTCACATCCAATTGTCAAAGTTTTGTAGTCATCCTCGTGTGTTAGTGAGTTATAGTTTGTAATCCAAAATGGATTTGAATTTTGAGTTTGGAGGCCAAAGGACGGTCGAAGAATGCGAGGGGTATGCGAGGAGAAGAACAAAAGGAGGAAGACCACCTTGGGGGGTCTTCCTGTGGAGGTGCGTGGCCACCACAGGAAGAAGGCCTCTCGGCCTCCCCATGGTGGCCACATGCCTCCACAGGGACAACCAAATATGCTACTCTCAAGTGGGTCCTACTCCTTTTTAATTTCCCTCCCAATCGCTTTTAAATACTCCCTCTCTCTCACTTGTTCATTGTCAAGAAGAAAATTTGAAATATTAAGCTGAAATTTTCTCTTCAACTTTCTCATCTTCCAAATACCATAACTTTCTCATTCGGACTCCGAATTGAGTGATTCAAGTTGGAGAATCTTTATAATCAAGTCTTCTACCTTCTCCAAAAGATTTTCTAGCTATTTGATTGAGTTTTGTGGTGGATCTTCACTCAAAACTGAACTAGCTTGGGATTCTTAGGTATTGAACTAAACTTTATGATTTCATCTTTTATGATCTTCAATTACCTTGGGTTTTCTTCTTCTATATGTATGTGTATGTATAATGAAAGCTATTGAGAAGGATAGCTTCAAATCAAAGCTAATCAAGTCTAATTAGAGACAAATGTGAACTTGTTTTCTATGATTCTAGTATTTCACATGTTTGAGAGTTGTATTGTGCTTAGCTTGATATCTAGGGTTATTTGTGACTTGATTGAATTATTTATGATAGATAACCTTGACATGTGCTTGGATCCTTTAATTGAACAAATCTAGAATTAGCACATTTGATTTTGTGTTTTGATCTATTTAGGATTTAATTGATTATTAATTATATCATTGCTGTAAATACTTGCTAGAATATTCATTAATCATATTTTGTGATTCTAGCACTTTTGGTGTATGTTTCTAATATCTTGAATATGTGCTTCATGTATATGATTTATTTAAGTATTAGCTTTGTGAATGAAACTAGGAATCACATGTGTTAGGTTTTACACATGCTTTAGGTTTCAATTAATGTTTTTATGACTAGACAATATTTGACTTAAGTGCTCACATGACTAAGTCTATGTCTACATGAAGTGTACATGATCTATACATTTCATATGTTCATGCTTTATCTTGTGTGATTGCATCTCTTGGATTGTAAACTAGAATATCATACACTGTGTGCGTTAGGTTTTTAGTTTGTCTTGGCATATATTCCATATCAAAATAATGTTTTCTTATATTTGATTAGTGGTCTTTGGTTGATGATTCGAAGCTTCAAAGAAAGACGTCGCTACAAGATCATGCAAGAAGGTGTCTTCGAAGAGGAATGGACTACATTGCACAATTAAGGTAATACAGACCTTATTCTTCTTCAAGGCAATAGGCACACACACACAAATCATTTATACGTGTCCCTGCATAGTTGTGAAACATTTATATAGCACATTCATATGTCTTTACATGCTCATAAATTGAACTCAAATTCTCATACATTGTAGAATTGCATGTTTTAAGACTATGTCTATGAAACGGCATACATGTGTGATATTGTGCTTATATATTTACATTTTATTGTTTAGGGTTTAGGGTTATTTTACATGTGGAAGCAAATACACTTACTCTCAAACTCGTGGAAGTAACCAACATTGGGCTTCTTGCCCTTCCATAGCTCATTAGACGTTTGTTTTGTGCCGAGCCTCCTAAATACTCTATTCACTACTACAAAAGACGCAAAAGAAATCGGTTATTTTACATGGAAGAAATCGGTTTTTAAAATTTTTAAAACTGATGTCTATTTGAGTGATTTAGAAAAAAGCGAGCTAAAGACATCGGTTTTTAACTGATGTAAAAACATGCGAAAACACATCGGTTTTATATAAAACCGATTTAAAAACTGTGACGTAAAATTGATGAATTATAAAAATTAATCTCGCCGTCCGACCGCTCCACCGTATCGTCGTCCGGCCGCTACCGTCGGCCAGCCCCACCTCTAAAAATATTCACAATTAATCGTCAATATGAGGAATCAAACTTGCAACATCAAAGTCGAAGTGGTAAGCCTTTACCACCTGACTATAAGATTGAATGCGTTATCTATTGCACAATATTTATATATAACCTATATGAGTTGTTAGAAATAAAAAAAATAAAAAAAAACTTGTTTGATAAATTTAAATTTACTCAACTAATCAAAATTCTAATTTTTACTACAAACATCTATTAAAAAAAAATTATTGGTGGGTTTATTTTTCATTTCATTTTTTGTGTGGTTTTGCAAGTGTTTTGCTGGAGATATTTTTGTGCAAACTTTTTTCTTAAAACTGTATCTTTTGGCAATGAAATAATTTTTTTTGTCCATGCTGGGTTCTGATCGAACCAAAATTGGTATGATTTTGGCCCCTATTTCCTTTTCCTTTTGCTTGATTCTCGGGCATTATCCCGTAATTTAATGGTGTAAATTAAGTATTTTCAGGAATTTATAGAGTTCAGGGGCATTGGAGTAATTTTGGTGAAATAGGAGTGAAAGTGTAAAATATGGAGGAAGAGTTGAAGTTATTGTGATATTAGAAGAGATCAGGGGCCTATATGCAATTCACCACATAAGCAGCCAGATCGCGCCACGTCACTGATGCATTAAACGGTGTGTTTTAGTAGAGGGGGGGATCAGGTGCAGCCCATGTGCAAGGGCCTCTAAGCGCAGCCCAACCTATTCTAAACACACCCCAAGTGAAGCCCAATTTCTTTGAAAAGTGAAACAGTGCGTTTCACTAAGTGGATTGGCCCAAGACAGGGCCCAAATGCTAACCCACTTGCTGTAGCCCATGCGCGCCCAAATCTGATATGCGCAGCCCAATTACACCTCTCTCTCTCACTAATTACACCCCATTGCAAGAAAAAACTTGCCAGTTAAATGCACCCTAGCCCGTTTCTAAATGCACCCCTAACACACCAGCGACAGCCATGTCAACCCCAAACCTAACGCTGCCGCCACCACCTGAAAAGTCCCCTCCCCGACCTACCGTCGGTTGAAAACCGACCCAAAACGACGGCAAGGTCAGCGACAGGCCGGTCGCAACAATTCTGGCATTCCAAATTGTCGAAATCCGGTAGCCCCCAATCACGCCTAAATAGCCTTTGTCGCCCCCAAGCCCAAATCGCGACGAAACCGCGTAAATCGAGGTCGTGGTTTGTATTCCAAGGTCGCCATGGCGACAGGGAGTTGTTTTGGCTCCAGAAATATCGCCATTTAGGGTCGCCCTAAGGTCGTCATTTGAACAACAAGCGACCTCCTTCTCTGTGAAATCTGATTGGTCAAGAAAATTACACAATGACCCCCTCTGTTGGACTAAATGGTAGTTTGCCAAGGTCAGGGGTGTTTTGGTAATTTACCACCCGAGACCTAATTTGAAAATCCTATAAATTCATCACATTTTTCCTATTTTGAACAACTCTTGACCACCAAGAAACCTCCTTCCTCCACTGTTCCTTTTCTCTCCATTTTCTCTTCTACCTAAACTAAGCTTAGCATCTAGATTACTTCCCCTAATCATTCCTTTTCTTCCCATCTTCTCCACAAATCTCTTTAGTCACTTCCCATTTGACTCCACATATCTAGACACATCCTCATCATCCACTCTTTACACAAGGAGCATCAAAGGCAAGGAAAGGATCAAGCTTACAAAAGGAGACCCATGGGTGATTTCCTAATCTTTTACTTGCCTTCCCTTTGATTGTAATATGTGTAATTAAATCCCCTCTCTAGGGTTTTGATGTGAGAATATTTGGATTGTGATTTGCTTAAGCTTTAATATATTTTAATCTCTATTTGTGTTCTATTCATTTTATTATTAGATTCTTTGCATTATATAATTAACATGTATACCCACTAGTTGATTATAATCTTGCTTAGGATAATTTGTTATATAATCTTGATTGGATTGACAACCTTAATGGATTGAGAACATAGTGAGTAGGATAGATTGTCGGAGGGTATATCAACCACGATAATCTAAACCGTTAATTGTAACAAATCGATCCCACCGTGACCCCCTTTCCTTAATCGGTTAGGCATTGCGGTGGGAAGTTGTTTAGGGTTCATAATAATGACCCAAACACATTTTAGAAATCAATTGGTTAACATTTACAAGATTCGTTCATTAAGGTAGCTTGATAAGCATTTCCCGTAATTCATTTGTGATCCCATTAATTCCCTAGCTATTATCTTAATTGTTAATTCCATTTATCTTATCTAGATTTGTTAAGTATTCTTTTATTAGTTTATTAGGTTTATTTTTCATGTATGTTTGATGGCTTGACAACCCATTCACTCATCCATATTTTTTATGATTTATTTTACCACATTTAGATTAGTTAATTTATTCAACTAATCATTCTAATTCCCTGTGGAACGAATCCTACTTGCCACTTTACTAATTTAATATCTAAGTGGTGAAAAATTGGTTTTCTAAATGATCACATTTTAAATATCATTTTGTTGAGTACACAAACAACCTCATCAGGTTCTTCAATTTTTTGATACGAATCCAACGGTATAAAGAGCATAAAATTTTGGGCGGAATTTTGAAAGTTATGAACAATTATTCAGTCAATGGTCAGAAGTGATTGGAGATATTTTTGTGCAAAATATTTCCTTAAAACTGTATCTTTTGGTAAGGAAATAAATTTTTTGGTCCATGTGGGGTTCTTAAATTTTTCGATACGAATCCAATGGTATAAAGAACGTAAAATTTTGGCCAGTATTTTGAAAGTTATGATCAATTATTCAGTCAAAGGTCAGAAGTGATTGGAGATGATCAATTTTTGTGCAAATGTTTTCCTTAAAACTGTATATTTTGGCAAAGAAATAAATTTTTTTGTCCATGATGGGTTCTTCAATTTTTTGATATGAATCCAATGGTATAAAGAATGAAAATTTTGGTGGTATTTTGAAAGTTATTATCGATTATTCAGTCAAAGGTCAGAAGCAATTGGAGATGATCAATTTTTGTGCAAACGTTTTCCTTAAAACTGTATCTTTTGGTAAAGAAATAAATTTTTTCGTTCAATCTATGTTCTTCAATTTTTTGATACGAATCCAATGGTATAAAGAACATAAAATTCTGGGTGGTATTTTGAAAG
Source organism: Acer campestre (assembly GCA_954870605.1). Lineage (NCBI taxonomy): Eukaryota > Viridiplantae > Streptophyta > Magnoliopsida > Sapindales > Sapindaceae > Acer > Acer campestre. Next base: position 21,079,114 of record OX940800.1, on the reverse strand, counting down.
TTTTGATCAATTATTCAGTCAAAGGTCAAAAGCAACGCGAATCCACGAGTGAGATGTTTTCATCGCTCATTTTCACACTTTTCCAAATTGATTTTTGGAATATTTTCTGAACAAAAAGTGTTTTTTTGTATATCTACTTTCTTGTATCAAAATTTGAGAAAATAACGTTAAGTATTTTTAGAGATGCACACTTGAATGTGGACATAGGTCAGATTTGAATTTCAGCAGAATTTTTCTTTTGAATCCATATCGGTTTTCCCCAAAACCGTTGTCTTTTCAAACCGTAATATTTAAAACATTAGTTTTAATGGAAACCGATTTCTTATTAGAAAAAAAAACCATATCGGTTTTTCCAAAAACCATTGTCTTTTCAAATGGTAATATTTAAGACATCGGTATTAAGGAAAACTGATTTCTTATTGGAAAATAAATTCATATCGGTTTTCCCAAAAACCGTTGTCTTTTTAAACTACAATATTTAAGAAATTAGTTTTTATAAAAACTGATTTCTAAAAGTTTTTTAAAATCGGTTATCACAAAACCAATGTAAACAACCGATGTCTTTTTACATTTTTGTAGTAGTGATTAGACACATAACAAGCGTTATTGACTGCTTCGTCTCATAGGTTTCTAGGGACTTTCTTGCTATTGAGTATGAGCCTAGCCATCTCCTGCAAGACACAGTTTTTCCACTAACAACTCCATTTTATTGAGGAGTTCTAGGTGCTGAGAACTCATGAGAAATCCCTAAACCATCGCAAAACTCACTAAATTTGGCATTTTCAAATTCCATCCCATGACCACTCCTAATGCGACATATTTTCTTGATATCAAGACCTTTTCCATTTTGAACTTGTTAGGTTTTTGGTTTGTCTAGGAATGTATTCCATATCAAAACAATGTTATTCTTGTATTTGTTTAGTGGTTTTAGAGATGATGACTCAAAGCTTCAAAGAAAGTCTTGGCCACAATTCTTGCAAGATAGTGTCTTGAAAGGGGAATAAGCTTTAATGCTCAACAAAGGTATAATTGACCTCATTTTTCTTACAAGGCTTACACACACAAACACATGGCATTCATATGTGTTTCTGCATAGTTGTACACCATTTATATAACACTCTCACACACTTGGTAATGTATTCACATGCATTAAAATTTATTTTATAAACATTGTGAATTTGCATGTTCTAGGACTATATCTAAGAAATGACATACGTGTGTGAATTTGTGTTTATTTGTTTTAGTTTTATTATATTTGGACTTGAACATGATCTCATATGATTGTTTATTGAGTCCTGGTCATTTCGGTTTCTCATTAATTAGGTATCTAGTCCAAACGATGTAGCTACGCTACTTTGCGTTCTCATTCGTTGAGTTGTCTTCGTCATTGTATTTCAAGATGAATTCTCAACCTTTTGTCCAAGTTTCATAGTCGTCATTGTGCATGAGGGAGTCACGATTTGTAATCTGAAGACGGATTTGAAATCAGAGTTAGGAGGTCAGGATACAGTTGAAGAACGCGAGCGGAGCACGAGAGGAGCAAGCTTGGCCAACGGCCAAGCATTGGAGGGCGTGTGAGGTGGCCGTGAGGCTCACGGCTAAGCACTTCCTCTGCCCCTGTGTGCCTCACGCGCCCCTCATGGGCTGTTGAGGTGGCACACTCCTATTCCCTCTCCTTATTTCGTTTAAATCTCCTCCATTCCCTTTGATTCATTCTAAGAAGAAAAAATTGGAAATCAAATGTGCAGAGTTTTCTCTCAACTTTTTCTCACCTTCCAAACACCATAACTTTCTCATACGAAGTCGGAATTGAGTGATTAAAGTTGGAGATTCTTCGTAATTGAGTCTTCTACCTTTTCCAAGTGATCTTGTAGCTGTTTGATCGAATTTTCTAGTGGTTCTACATAGAAAAATGAACCAGCTCGTGAACTTGAGGTAGTTGTCATATCGTTGTGACTTTTTCTTTTATAGTTTCAAGAATTCTAGATTTTTTCACATAATTGAGAGTTGTATTGTGATTAGTTTGATATCTAGGGTTATTTATGGATTGATTGATGTATTTTATGATTAATAATCTTCACATGTGCTTTGATCCTCTAACTGAGCAAATCTAGGATTAGCACTTGTGTATTTGTATTTAGAGCCTAATAGGATTTAATTGATTATTCATTATATCCTTGCTCTAATTGTTGGCTAGAATATTCATTGAACACATTTTGGGATTCTAGTAATTTTTTGTATGTTTGTAACATCTTGAATTTGTGCTTTATGTATATGATTTATTCAAGTGTTATTTGTGTGAATGAGACTAGGAGTTATATGTGTTAGGTGTTTTTCACATACTCTAGGTTTAATTCAAGTTTTGCATTTAGACTATTTGACTTGTGTTCTCACATGATTTAAGTCTAGTTTCCATGGAATGTATTGATGTTCTATGTTGAAGTGCTTGCTTGCATCATTTGCATTCATTGATCACACTTAGGAAATCCTTGTAAAAGGTATGAAGTCTTGACTAGGACGAGATATGCGGATAGTTAAGCAAGGAAGACTTGGTTAGGACAAGAGGTCCGGATAACCAAGCAAGAAGTCATGACTATGATTGGGAAGGTCCGGATAGCTATGCATGAGAGGTTCTCTAGAGGCATAAGTGCCTTGGATAGGGAGTTGGCTACATTATTGGTAGGCCCGGGCGTTTGGATAGACATTGACTCCAATAGAGAGTGTTGTATGGGATGTGCATTGGCTCTTGAGGAATTTCTAATCTTCCAACAATGTTGGTTATATATGGACTCCAATATATGGTGGTTTCGCATCATTGAGGGATTTCACATCTTCCAATAAGGATTGGGTAGACATAGACTTCAATAAAGAGTAGATCATAGGTTGTTCACTTTTGAGGAATTTCTAATCTATCTTCCAATATATATTGTACCCAATGTTTATAGTTCAACCCATGGAGGTTTCCTCCTTTGAGGTTTTACGACGTTAAAAAATCTCTTGTGTTAATTTTTCTTATCTTTATCTTTCATATTTGTATATGTGTATGTTTTAATTTTGTTTCATAATCTTCACTTGTGATGTATTTGTAAACAAGATTTTGTTAAGTGTGAGATGTGAGCACATCATATGGATCATAGTTGTATATATAATTATTTTGTGTATTGATACATTTGTGTATAGTTATATATTGATTGATACTTATACATATTGGACATTATTGTTAGTTTTAATATATTTCCTTCACTAGCAAGTTGTAGAACTACTTAGTGTTCTTATATTGTAATATTCAAAGTACAATTTGTGGAATGTGCTTTTCATTGAATATACTTGTATATGAGATACATTTGTTAACCACCAAAATTGACAGAGGACAAAAGAAGCATTTTCCACCTTGATACAAGGAGGACATGAGAATCCAGATACCATCCGGCTACCCCAAGAAGGGAGGGATCCCGATCAATCCGAATACATTCCCCCTCTAGAAGGATCTAGCCCAGCCATTCCCTAGCTTTTCATGAACCTTGCGGTATCCTGATATGGAGCTCCACTAAGCACCCCGATTCATAGTTCGACACACAGTATCCCAACATGAAGTTCCACTCAGTATCCCGATAAGGAGTTCCACCAAGCACCCACTACTGTATCATCCAGATATCTCGCTACTTCATCGACTAGATATCCCGTTACAGCCTTGGCTGGTGTCTCAATCCTCAGGTAGCAGCGGGATACTCAGGAGCTTATAACACCTTCTAGAATTAGCTCGCTAGGCAGTAAGATACCAGATGAAGAAGTTACCAAAGAACAAGACTCTTACGCCTAGAAGACCGAGTTTAAGCTCCATCGAGAAATACTGAAATGCCGCCATTTAGTCAAAACAGAAGAAGTAGACTTCTTCCCGCCAAACTGAGAGTTCTATTTTAACAAGGAGTCAACTCTGTTAGAATCCTCCTAGGAAGGAAATACTTGATTCTGAAAGCTTCTACGAGATTATTTCCTCCCAGGAAGTCTTGATTCTGACGATAAAAGCTCTTACGAGATCGTCTCCTAAGGGGAAGAAAGTCTTGCAATCACCAAATCCGAGATCGAAATTATAGGAGTGCATGACAAGCAATGGGACCTATATAAACAATATGATACACACCAGAAAGGGGATCCAAAAATCACCTCCTAAAACCCTACGTTCAGTGTTACTTATCAACACATACGAGTTCGCCACCACCACTATCTCCATCGCCTACTGAAGCTCCACACTCCACCTTAGCCTAGAAAAACACAACTCTTGTATTCATGAAATAAGGCTACAATCAATAAAGATCTCATTTATTTATCATATTTTCTACATTCAAACCGCACTTGTTATATCAGGAACATTATCGGTATCAAACTATGTGATACCCCTTCGACCGGGTTCGATCCTGATCTTGGTCCCTTAAAGTTGTTATTTGGAGATTCACCCTAGTGACGATTTTTCGATAACACTTTTGGCGTTGTCTGTGGGAAGATTTATTTTCCCAACCAATCTCAAAACAGCCTAGTTCTATTCAGAGATCTTCAGAATGAGACTTCGATCCTCTCAGGCCCATCCCGTTCCATCAAGACCCTAGTCCTTCAATTCCACCGAGAGAGCTTAAAGGCGGGGTAAGAGGTCCAAGAATGAGAATCTTGCACCAGTGCCTCCTTCAACTGTTGACCCTTTGCCTCAGAACCTCGCCAGGCAAGAAGTCAATCGGGATGTCCTAGAATAACAAGCCGCAGCATATGTAGAAGCTATCTGGCTCCGGATGATAGCCCAGGGAATCCCCTTTGAAGCAACTGGGATCTTAGGGGACATTGGCCCAAGTACCCGGGTAGCGGTGTTTGACCGATTAGGGCCACCTCTCCCAGTCCGATAGGCGGATCTCAGACCCAGACTAGTGAAATCCACAATTGAGATTCCCTCTAGGAGAGTCCAATCTCCACCAAAACCAAGGGCAAAGGAGAGGGATTCACATCCCGATTCAGAAGGAAGCGCCAGATCCTGAAATAGCCATAGAGGAAGACATCAGAGAGCTAAACGGAAGGAAGTGGTCATTGATTCAGAAACTTCAGATGAAAAAGGCTTAGTAGCCCGATTCGGGAACAAGAAATCCCAATGCCTGGAAGATCAGATGGCTAAGATGGCAAAGGAGCTAGAGAAATTGAAGAAGGGAAAGCACCAAGGAATACAGAAGAACCCCTGGGTGAGATGAGTGCACCTTTCTCCAAGAGAGTCAGGGAGGCGGGGTTACCTCCCAAATTTAGGATGCCCTCTAAGAAGTATTCTGGGGCAAAGAACCCCGTCAGCCACTTGGAAATCTTTGTCCACCAAATGGAGGTCTAAAAAGTGACCCGGTCAGCCATGTGCAAGATGTTTTCTTCAACCCTGACCGACTGTGCCAAGACGTGGTTTAGAAAGTTACCACCAGGTAGTGTTGATTCTTTTTCTAAGCTTACCACAGCTTTTTGTGTGCAGTTTCAGAGGATCAAACCTCGTCCCTATGACCCTATCTTGCTTCAATATGTGATCTAGGAGCGGGGTGAAACTTTGAGATCTTATGTGGAAAAATTCCACAAAGAAGTCGTCCAGATGGGAGTATTCGACAATAAGGAAACTGTTAGGATTATGCTCAATAGCAAGAGTGTAATAGTGTAATTAACAATCTTTTTCATATTAATAAAGTGATTATCTTATAGCATTTATAGTTTAATAATTGTTAAAGTAAATAATCATAAGGTCTAAAGACTATGAGAAAAGAAGAATTGTTCATACATCTGGAAATGTATGTGGTAGACACAATTCTTTAGTTAGTCTTGAATATCGTTCACAACTTAAGTTAAAGGTTGGGCACCTTTATCTTGTTAAAGTTGTAGAATTCTTTTGCTAGCATTTGAGTGGGATCAAATGAGATATGATGAGTCTAAAATCATCGGAGTGTCTTCGAGCAAAAGAATCTAGTGCACTGGGTGCATTGAACAGGATCACAATGAAATACTTTATCTATAACCGTCAGTAGATAAAAGTAATTTCATTATCAGGACAATCGGAGAGTCTATCTTAATCCTGAGATAAATGATGGACTTATGGTTGCAGGTGATATCATTTGAGCTATCAATGAGTACGATTATATCGCATAGTCTATCCTCGATAGTTTGGTGATATTCATTTGTTAATCGATAGAGGACTTCATTCATAGATATGGACATCGTGGCTCCATTTATTAAATGAGAGTATAATATCATCATATGGATGTTTTGAGGTAATTGGATATTAAATCTCAACGTTGAGTTTTCAATAGTGTCTATTGAAAACATGGCTTCTGGACAAGTCAAAATATCCAAGTTCAAAATGTGGTCATATGAGTAAATATGGTAACTTGGAGAGTTATAGGCGGTCTATGAACTCTTGGCGATTACTGATATTAATCACGAGGATACACTATCTCCAATATGATTGTCTAGGGTATGAATGAGGAAGCATCTTCCTTTTCTGTTTTTATTTAAGAGTTCAATTTTAGCTCTTTAGTGGAATGAGCTAAAATTAATGGATCGGACCTAAGTGAATCATTTGTTGATTGTGATTAGGTTATGTCTATTGGAGCTTAAATTTAGATAGCCCGCCAAGATCCCCAATCCACACGGACTTGCATGGATCAGTTGATATATTCTACCGGACCAATTTAGGGTCCATCTAGAATTGCAATTTAATATATTAAGAATATAATTTGCACATTATTTATGTAATGGGCTGCACAATTATATTTATATATTAATGGATGACATGTGAGCTTGTTTCTTTTAGTAAGAATGGGTCTAGTTCACATGTTGGCTTTTTTATTTAAAGTCCAAAGGATTAAATGAAATGAGAAAATAATATTTGGCCCAATTATACATGTGGGGCGGCAAGATGCTATAATAGCATTTAATATTATTTTGTTTCATTATTTAATTAAATAAGAATTAATTAATTTATTAATTAATTGTTTAATTAAGTAACAAATCTTTTCTAAATAGGAAATATGATTCCTATTTGTATACTATTGGTAGTAGTATAATTAAATAGAAAGACTTGTTTGACAAGGAAATAAATAATTAATTTTATTTATTTAATCAAATAGGAAGTCTTTTTATTTTAGTCAAATAAGGAATAAAAGATTATTGAGTTGGATTAGAGTTTGGAAATCTTAAACAACTCCTTTTTTCTAGGAGGATTTGCGGCAACCCTAATTATTTTTGGGGAAGAATTCGGCCACCCTAGGGTAAAAAGAAGAAGAAATTCGGCCACCTATATAAGGCCACTTATAGAATTCGGCCACCCCCCTAAGGCTTGGGTGCAGAATTTTCTTCTTCTTCTTCTTCTTCTTCTCAACTCATAGTTAGAAATCGATTATTCTACTAAAAACAAAAGGAACATAGATTATTCTTTGATTGTATTCTAGTTGCTTATTCATCAATAAGCTTGTGAATACTATATCGATCTAGGTTCACGCGAGTTTCGATCATAAGATTGAGAACTCAAAAGTGACCGGAATAATCTTAGGTTTCTTTAGATTGTTTTTGGGACTAACGAATCAAGAAAAGTTTGTTTAATCCAATCACAGGTTTGCAATTCAAAGAAAGGGAGACCACGCTCCTAGGTGATCCACGTTCGTGCTAGGATTGAAGATCTTGCGGATTACCATCAACGCAAGTCAATCGGATCACGCGACAAGAGGTATTAATCTTTTGTTTATTTTTATATATCTTTAATTAATCAAAAGGGTTTAAGGTTCATAAAATTGGAAAAATTTTAAAAGCTACTCAAACCTATTTTTTAGTCTCGCTTCCGCTGCGGGTACAATTTTTCCCTACAGAAACCTTAGCCAATTTTCGAAGAAACTTGTGGGCTGGCAGATTATTTCGCTCTTTTGCTAAACATCCTCTAGAAACTTACCAGGAGGCTTACAACCGGGCTCTGGAACAATTGGACATAGAAGAATATCTCCAGATTAAGATCGAGTACGATGAAGCCCGATTAGCACCACGTCATAAGAAGGAGGGTTCGAAGACCGCACCAGTTAAGAAATTCCAGAATCATCCCCCAAGCCGGTCTACCTACCGGCTGCCCCTTATTCCCTCGTACCAAGAAAGATATCCAGCTAGGAGGTCACCCCCCAAGGCGGTCCCTCTGAAGGAGGTGGCTAGGGTAGCAAGAGAGGAAGATGGATACAATCACTACACCCCTTTCAATGCTTCGCAAGAAACCATCTACCTCGCCATCCGAGATAAGGGCCTACTTAGAAAAGGGGCCAATTTGTAATTATAAAATTGAGGGGCTTTTCTATAATTTTGCAAAAACAGGGGCCAATTTGTAATTTGTATTTTTTTGAATTGAAAAAATGTATATATATCTATCAACTCAAATTCAAATATTTTGTGGTATATCTTTTATAGTTAAATAAAGTAGTTCATCATTTTAAATAGGCTAATCGAAACAAGATGTCACCAAAGTGACCTCTCTTGTGTAGATTGTTCATGAGGGTTGTTGGATGTTTGTGTGTGTGCAAATTCATGCGGGTATTAGCTGGCCCAAAGGAAGGTTAATACTTGGCCGAATTGCACACACACCTGTGGTGATAAATATATGACAATTATAAGGTTTTACATGTGAATAATAAGTCGATCTAAAGATAGATTTATTATTTGACATGAATTATTGTCAATGGTTGATCACTACAACAAGAGTACCACTTACGATTAATATTGTGTGTGTAAATTCATGCGAGTATTAGCCAGCCCAAAGGAAGGTTAATATTTGGCCGAATTACACACACACCTGTGGTGGTAAACATGTGACAATTATAAGGTTTTACAAGTGAATAATAAATCGATCCAAAGATAGATTTATTATTTGACATGAATTATTATCAATGTTTGATCACTGCAACAAGAGTACCACTTACAATTAATATTACTGTCCAAAGACTTGATATTAATGTTGTGCTAGGTATCTTAAGATGAGACTTACCATTATTTGAATTTGTTGGTTATTGTATTTGGTTATTAATGTGAGCATGTTTGTTTTTTTGTTTTGTTCTCTTTACGGTTAGTGTTTCTCTATATCTGCTAATATCAACTCTAATGTGACAATTATAAGTGATCTAGGGGCTATAAGTTTTATGATCCCACACTTAGGTCAATTTTTGAGACGGGAACTGCAACAGTTTTTGAGAGTTTTTGAGGATGTTGAGTTTGGGGGAGAAATAAGGTTAGAGACATTGTCTTTAAAGAGGAATCGATTTCGATTCCCACTATCGCTTTTGACAATATACAGGTTTCTATACCTGTCATTGATCAAGAAGCGAATCTGGATCCTCAACTAGACAATGTTGATCAACCCCCCATTCAAGATGAGGTAATTGTTCCTAAGGAACAAACTCAACAACCTCAAGAACCAGTGTCATTAAGGCAATCCACTAGAGAAAGGAGAAATGCTATTCCAGACGATTTTTTCATATTTCTCCAAGAACATAAGGAAGACAGTGGAATGGTGGAAGATGATCCAATCAACTTCCATCAAACCATACAGAGTTCCAACTCTCAAAAGTGGATTGATGCCATGAATGAGGAGTATAAGTCTATGCAAGACAATAAGGTTTGGAAACTTGTCCCATTACTAGAAGGTGCAAAGCCCATTGGTTGTAAATGGAATTTTAAAACCAAAAGGGATTCGAAAGGTAATGTGGAGAGGTATAAGGCTCGTCTGTCCCATTACTAGAAGGTGCAAAGCCCATTGGTTGTAAATGGATTTTTAAAACCAAAAGGGATTCGAAAGGTAATGTGGAGAGGTATAAGGCTTGTCTTGTAGCTAAAGGCTTTATCTAAAAAAAAGGGATTGACTTTAAAGAGAATTTCTCTTCAGTTTCAACGAAAGACTCTTTTACGACAATCATGGCACTTGTTGCATATTTTGACATTGAGCTTCATCATATCGATGTCATATCGATGTCAAGACAACGTTTCTCAATGGTGACATTAAAGAAACAATTTATATGGTGTAGCTAGAAAACTTTGAGTCAGGAGACCCAAAGAATATGGTTTGCAAATTGACAAAGTCCATCTATGGACTCAAGCAAGCTTCACGTCTGTGGTACTACAAGTTTCATCAAGTAATTATATTGTTTGGTTTTGAGATAAATGTTGTTGATAATTGTGTGTATCACAAATTCAGTGGAAGTAAGCATATATTTCTAGTTTTGTATGTCAATGACATACTGTTTGCCACAAATGATATAGGTATTTTGCACGAAACCAAGAGATTTCTATCAGAGAATTTTGAGATGAAAGATCTTGGTGACGCCTCCTTTGTATTATGGATCCTGATACAACGAGATTTCTCTCGGGGTATTCTTGGATTATCACAAAGGAGCTATATTGATAAAGTGCTCAAAAGGTTTAGCATGCAGGACAGCAAACCAAGTGACACCCTGTCGCTAAGGGAGACTAGTTCAGTCTCAATCAGTGCCCTAAAAATAACCTTGAAGTTAAGGAAATGTAGAAGATTCCTTATTCATCAGCTGTATGGAGTCTAATGTATGCTCAGGTGTGTACACGTCTGGATATTACGTACATTGTTGGTATGTTAGGCAGATATTTAAGTAACCCTAGGATGGATCATTGGAAAGTAGCCAAGCGGGTTATGAGATATTTGCAGAGAACAAAAGATAACATGCTCACATATAGGAGATCGAATTAGTTGGAGATCATAAGGTATTCCGACTCCAATTATGTATAGTTTGTAGCATGCTATGAGGCATTCAACCATGGGATATGGCTATGGAATTTTGTCACTGGGTTGCACATTCTGGAGGGTATTGAAAGACCATTCAAACTATATTATGACAATAAGTCAGTAGTGCTATATTCCAATAACAATAGGAGCTCATCTAGGTCAAAGCATATTGACATTAAGTTCCTAGTTGTGAGGGAGAGAGTGCAGAGTGGACAAATATCCATAGAGCACATTAGAATAAACACCATGATAGCAGATCTGCTTACAAAAGGATTACCACCCAAGGTCTTTCATGAGCACACTGCTCATATGGGTATTATTTTGTTTGAGGATATCACATTTTAGTGAGAGTTTGTATTATTTTGTATTTTATTGCTTTATGTTTGGTTTTAGACATTCTTATGCATTTGGATATTTTTCTGATTAGAAATAAAGTATTCAGTTTATTTCACTCTGTTGTATTATGTTAAATATTGATCTCACTTAAGAATAAAGTAGGACCAGTTGGAAATAGACATGTGTAGATCACATTGCATATAATTTCCATGCTACACATCCATGATTGGTTTATGTCATTTGGTTATGTTGCTATATGAGACCATTGATGGGTTTAGTCACGCTAAATGTGACGAAAACCGCTTTGATCCTATAACGGCATAATCAATGGACGAGATTGTTCGGATATACCCTAAAATTGTGATAGTAAAATTTTGGAGCTCATAAAGTCATATACATTTGTATAGTTACATATGTGGCCCAGTGGGAGATTGTTGGAAAATTCCAACATGTGGGGCCACACATGTAAATATTAAATGTGTTATGCTATCTTTGGTTAAGCCTAAATTAAAGTGATCTAATTAAGATTTAAAGTTTTAAGGCTTAAAGGAGTAATTGTCATAGAATTAATGTGTAGATACCAGAGTACTATATCTAATTTGATGAGGGGCCAAATTAGAAATAGCAAATCTTATAATAATTTGATTATTATATATTAGGGTTATGGTCCCCAAATTACATGATACTTTTGGCTTGTCTGCATCCCTATCAACAGAACAAGAAAAAACACTTTAGGGTTCACAAAGATTGTGATAATTTGGAAAATCACAACCCGTCCACCAACCTCCGGCAATGGATTCAGGTACGCTTCCGTTTTCTCCTATCTCCCTTTTCTCTTGAATTGACATGAGTTAGTAATATGTAATTAGGGTTTGATTAATCATGATATAGAAACATGTTTAGGTTGAGATTTGGATTAATTATGTGCCTATGTATGTTAGATTAATTGTTAATCAAATTCCTTACAGTGTAACGTTAACGTCCAAAAAGAAATTCGTTAATAATAGCTCTATACAATGATGCAAAGCAGATGTATAGCTTGTTTGGTTGGGCTTTTGAAAAATTTCTATTGGTAAAAGATCTACTTATAGTAAATCTATTAGAAATAGAGTTTTTGAAAAAAAAAAAATCATAGATGTTTGGTTGGTAGACTTTTTTTAAAAAAAGGTCTATTTGAAGAAGTACCTTCTCATGAGCTTTTGCCCAATAGAAGTTTAAACTCTACTAGCCTCTATTCAATTTAAAATAGATAATCTCAAAAATTTAACCAAACAACTCTAAAAAGCTCAAATAGACATTGGTAAACATTTTAAGCCAGTGGAAAGCTCAACCAAACAAGCTCGTAGTAGTACCGGATTTGCTCGTTTATGGGGGGACACTTTAATATAATGGTGGTCTTTCATTTGAAGCAGTACATCAGAACTATAATATACTGAATCATCTGCAAAAAATATTATTCTAAGCAATGAATGGACCCAAAACAAAAAAGACACATGCATATGCATGGCAAAATTAATTAATCAATTTATATAAGCACTAGTTCTGCCAAGACCAAAGGCAAGAAAATGGTTGCTCTGATGGATCCTTTGGTTGATGATAATCACCAATAATGAAATTGTCTGTACCTGTAACTTGTAATGTTTGCTCATGATCATCCATAACTTGCGTAAAATGATTGTAATTATGATCCACAGCTTCATATACACCAACTCCTCCAGCAAAATCCGGCTGCATGCTGATCGAACTACTGCTGGATTCAATATCAATTTGCTGATTCCTAAAATTCTCCAGCTCTTCTTGTGCACTTGGTTTTCCCTTATGCTTTATCTTGCAAAGTCTCCAATCCTGCTCAAAAGTGTATATAACAAATAAATATTCTGACAACACAATGAGAATAAATTAGTTAAGAGACTTAGAGAGACATTTACAAAGAAAGGATGTTTTATAAAGAAAAATAGGCCCGTTAATTATTGAAATCTCATGTTTTCCATATATCAATAATTGCCATATTTCTTTTGGGGAATTTGCAAAAAGAACCATATAAAATTATTAAAATTTGTTTTCAACAAGATGCATTGTTATGGAGATTAAACAGTGCCCAAACTTAGGGATGGCAATGGGGCAGGTTATGGGCGGGGTGGCCCTTCCCGTACCCCACCCCATTTATTTTTTTGAAAACCCATCCCCTCATAAAACGCCTCAATAGATGGAGCGGGGCAGGGTGGGGCGGGGTATGCTTTCCTCATCCCCACCCAATTTACCTCATTTAACCCATTTATTTAAATTATTCATTAAAATCTTGTCAAAAAATTTTATTTATTAAAATAATGAACATATATCCCAATGAATATAATATAATATATAAAGTAATTCCAAAACACTATTAAAAATCATCTCATAAATATAAATCTCAAAACTAAATAAATAAATTTTATCATTTTAAAATATAACCATTGAACTAAATATTAAAGTAAATAAATAATATATTTTAAGAGAAGAGGGGCGGGGCGGGGATTATAAAACCCATCCCCGCCCCAAGCCCATTGTGGGTTTTATTATCTATCCCCATCCCTGTCTCATTCCCACTAAATTGAAACTCATTCCCACTCCATAAGTGCAGGTCCCTGTGGAGGCCCGTCCTTGCGGGTTATTTTACCATCCCTACCCAAACTATGCCCCATATAAAAACAAAACCCAAAAGCCAACTAAAATATGAAGATAGTACTAATAAGGGATATGGATTCTTTACTGATCTAATTTTTTTCCTGACCTAAAACATTTGAAGATAATATTATACATTCAAAGATAATGGAGGTTAAAAAAATTAAACAAATAAATCTCAGTTATTGATTGAACATGTCACCTGATCTATATAGGCCAGGATAAAGATCAGATCAGTAGAAGATCTAAATTCACTAATAAGATAGTTTCCTTGGCTAGATCTTTCTATAATTTATAAAGGCCTTTTCCTTTGTATATAAGTGTTCGAAAAATCGGCCGCCTAGGCTAATTAATTGGCTCAATACAGCTAGTTGGTATGAAACTAAGGTAAAATGACCAAAATCGGACTTATTAGTCGGTGACCGATTAATCAGCCAAATCAACTAGACGGACTAGCCTTAAAATTTTTTTAAAAAGAAATTAAAAACAACATCGTTTTCTTCCAAAATCAGACTTCACTCTTCAGTTCTTCACTTTTGCTTCGACCAAACAGGCAAACATACCTAAGCATTCTAAGTTTCAAACAAGCTTCCTGCTGCCTGCTACCATTTAGTCACTGATGTCTGACGTCGAAAGCCAGTCCCATAGCTTGGAGATGAGAAGAAGGAAGTAGATCTGGTCTTGCTGGAAGTCATCTTTGAAACGTAGAGCAAATATGAACGAAGAAGATGAAGAGAGATAGAGAGAGAGTGTTTGTGCATTGAAACCATATTTGATAAAGAAGATGAAGCTGATAAAGAAGATGAAGAGAGAGAGAGAACAATTAAAAAGTAGAAGATGAAGATAGATGGCGTTGAAATGTGTAATTATCTGATAAAGAAGAGAGAGTGTTTGTGCATTGAAATGTGTAATTATTGATTGAACTATTGTGGTAAAGAAATGTGTAATTATATATATATATATATAATTGACACCCTGAAAATGAGAATGAATAGAAAAGAAAAAAAAAGGAGCAAAAGACAGAAACTAACTAACGAAGGGATGGTCAGATCGTGTGTAAATCTATATTTTCCAAAACAATTGATAAAAAATAATTCAAAATTAAAACCATTGTTCAAAATCTAAGATTTAAAGGAAAAGTTACTTTCTTGATTTGTTTTTGTCATAAATAATTGCATCTAATGATGAGAACAAACTGCTTTCGGTGAAAACTAGCATGCACGTTTTCCAGCTTTAACATCCATAACATGAAATTCATAGTTAACTATTTTCTTTTGAACTAAAATAAATAAAATTAAGCAGAAAATAAATGTATAAGAACCGTACGGTGTTGTTGTTGTTATTGTGAAGGCTAAATTCGTGCATAATCCAATTGGTTTTGATGGCTTGGTTACGCTTTCTATCAGTATCTTTGTATCTGTGAAAAGTGAGAGGTCTCTTGTAACCCAACACACGTTGTTCTTGTTGTTGGTTATTATTAGAATCATAGATCTTCTTAATGTGGCCTGTAGCTTTCCACCATCCCTGTCCTGATGATACTTCACGAGAATTGTTGTCTTTGATAAAGTAGCAATATCTTTCGTTGCTCGTCACAAACACCGTTGTGATATCATCCCCTATATCAAGTATCATTTCAATTAATTAGAAAACCCTAAATGAAGATAAACAGAGAGAATCAAAAGAATAAACTGATTAATAATGTAAATGCTGAAATGGATGCATACATTGAAGATGTTGTGGATCGTGCTCATAAACGTTTCTTTGAACAATGAAATGAGCATGGAGAGGCATTTCTTGGCCTGATACTTTTCTTTCTAGAATTTCAATCAACTCCTCGTCCGTCGGATTAAACCGGAACCCAGTTGGCATCATCATCATTGAACAGTTGATCTCTTGATCAGTAGTAATAAAGTGATAAGAATTTCTTTTAATGTTTGTACAGAATCAACACGTCCTAGGGAACATCTTATATAATATTGAAGGAGAATGAAGAAGCAAGGAGGTAGCGGCTAGCTAGCTAGCATTATTCAGCATAGTCAATAGTCAACAAAAAGTTATTGGCAACTATCCCTGAAACGAAAAGAGAACAAATTAATTCATGAAGCTGTGAAAGACTATTATTCTTTTTCTAATTTTACATTTCAACTAGTATTGAAAGGAGACAGCCGGGAAGAGGTTGCCCTAATGGTATGTCCCTCACACCTTCACCACCAAATTGTGGGTTCGAGTCTCTCCTCCTCCACAAACCCCAAATTATTAGAATATTTCAAAAAGTAATATATATTAAAAAGGTAATTCGGTACTTTGTATGAAATGATCAGTCAGTCTCAGGCAGATGCAAAGCAAGTTAAAAAGAAAGGGTGAAATAGTGTTTAGGTATACAACTAGCTACATATATCATATGTATATCTGTTGTTCCAAGTTGTTCCAAATAACACACACGCGTGTGTGTGTGTGTATATATATATATATATATAAACTTTTGAACTAGAGATTTCTTACTTTAATTTCAGTAAGTACCTTGATAAAATCACAATGATTTTTATCAATTTTTTTGGTGGATGATAAGTTTAATAAAATCTACCAATAAATAAAATTTAGAAATATTCAAGCATTAGAACTGTTTATCCTGATTTTGTTAAATATGAAGGTATCAGGAAAATAGGAGAAATATATGAAAATTAAAAAAATAATAATAATAAAATAAAATTAAAAAAACCTAATTCTAGTACTTGAAAAATTCTTAAATTTTATTCATAGATAGATTCAAAGAACTTATTATCCACAAAAAAATTCAGGATTCGGTAAAGACCTTGATGGAATCATATTGATTTTTATGAATTTTGATCTGATTTTTTTTTTTTTTTTTGTGTGAAAATTAATAAATTAATTGAAATCTACCTATGAATAAAATTTAAGAATTTGTCAACCACTAGAATTTTTTTTCTTGAATTTTCCTATATTTGGCCCATTTTTCCTATGTTTTCATATTTAACAAAATCGAGATAAATAGTTCTAATGCTTTAAAAATTATCAAATTTTATTTATTTGTAGAGTTTATTGAACTTATCATTTAAAAAAAAAAAATTGGATCAAAATTTATAAAAAAATCGATATGGTTTCATCAAGGTCCTTACCGAAATTAAAATAAGAAACTCCTTAGGAGATTAGACTCACTATATATGTATAACATATGAATTTTGAATTCATATTATTGAGCTGAGTTTTCTCGATTTTGAAGGATAAATAATTGGTGATATACCTGCACTTTCTGAAAAGTAGAATCTGAAGTCAATAACTTCATTATTTGTGAAAAAAAAAATATGGTTTTGTTGTAATAAAATTAAAAATAATAGATAAATAAATCCATGAAAGAAGAAGTGATGAAGAACATGAATAATATATAAACTAATAAATAATAGAGTAAAAGAAACAAGAGAGATAGAGAGAGACGAGAGATATAGATTAGAGGAAGATAGAGACCAGTTTAGTGTATCAACTATCAAGATATATCAGCTCATCAAATCTTATTAACAATACAAAAATGCCATATTTATAGGCAAAACAAACAAGGGGTACATATTGTAATTTTCCACACAAATTATGCCACCATGTGACACGACTTAAAACCAAATACCAATTTTATGCCACTTGCCATGCCATGCATCATGGTGGAAGACACCCATATATTTATAACACTCCCCCTTGGATTCCACCATTTGTATTTTAATTTGCTAGGAAAAACCCAGTGGGATAAAAACCTTAGCAAAATATATACAATGATCTTCTAGATCAAGTGGTGTGGATGTGTTCAGAACTACCTTATTAAAACCTTTCCGGTAAAACCCAGTGGGACAAAATCCGATAAAAGGAAAAAGAGTACAGTACACATATGTCAATTCAAAATTTTGCTCCCCCTAATTGAATGCTCCCCCTGAATGAAACTTCAATATCAATCCTGTAATTTACAAAGACGACGCATGCCAATTCCATATACCAGTTTCTCAAAATTTGATGTAGGCAATACTTTGGTAAACAGATCTACCAGATTATCTATATATGTTTAATATTAATCTGCCGGTTCTATTGAAGTTCATGAGTATAGAAGAATTTAGAAGAAATATGTTTGGTTATGTCTCCTTTGATATATCCCCCTCTAACTTAAACGATACAAGCTGCATTATCTTCAAATATCAGTGTCGGCATTCCTGTAGATAATGAAAATCCACTTGTATTTTTGAATATGAGAAATTACTGACCTTAGCCACACGCATTCTCGGCTTGCTTCATGAAGTGCAAGAATCTCAGAATGATTAGATGATGTAGAAATAATAGTTTGCTTTGTGGAGCGCCAGGAGATTGCTGTGTCATTATAGGTAAAAATATATCCCGTTTGTGAACGAGCTTTATGGGAATCAAATAGATACCCGGCATCAACATAACTAAGTAAACCTGAAAAATTGTTAGATTTTGAAAAATATAACCCTAAATTTTTTGTTCCACGAAGATAACGAAAAAGATGTTTGATCCCATTCCAATGTCTTCGAGTTAGTGATGAATTGAATCTAGCAAGCAAATTTAATAAAAATGCGATATCTGATCGAGTACATTGAGCCAGATATAATAAAGCACCAATTGCATTAAGATATGATACTTCAGGACCAAGTATCTTTTCACCATCTTCAAGTGGTCGGAATGGATCTTTCTTTGGATCAAGGGTTCCAACAATTATAAGGGTATTTAATGGGTGAACATTGTCCATATAGAATCTTTTCAGAATCTTTTCTACATATGCTGATTGATGGATAAATATTTCGTTTGATTTATACTCAATCTCCAGACTGAGACAATATTTTGTCTTTCCCAGGTCTTTCATTTCAAATTTCTTTTTCAAATATTTAGCAGTTTTCAGGAGCTCTTCAGGAGTTCCAATTAAATTTATATTATCAACATAAACTACTATAATAGCAAATTCATATTCTGATTTCTTTATCAAGAACACATGGGTGTATAATATAATTATTATACCCTTATTTTATCAGATATTTACTGAGACAGTTACACCACATCCGTCCAGATCGTTTTTAATCCATATAAAGATTTTTGTAGGTTCATCAAATACAGATTACGAGATCTCGGTTTATATGCTTCTGGCATTTTAAATCCTTCCAGGATTATAAATATCTGCATTGAGTGAATCATATAGATAAATGATTACTAAGTTTAGAAGACGTATTTCAAGCCTTTTAAAGGCAACCAAATTTATCAAAAATTCGGAACGTAATTGTATTCATCACTATTGAATACCAAGTTTATGTGAGAAATCTTGTACTACGAGTCGCGCCTCATATCTTACGATCTCGTTTTTCTTATTACGTTTCCGTATAAAGACCTTTTAGTATCCAACTACTTTGACATCTTCAGGTGTCTAGAGAACTATTGGTCTAAATATTTTATGTTTGGCTTATGAAGTCAATTTTTCTTGAATTGCTTCTTTTCATTTAGGCCAATTATGCCTTTGTCTACAATCATTGATACTATGAGTTTCATAATCATTAATTCAGTAGCTACTGTATTTGAAAATGTATCACTGATAATTGTTTCTTTACTATTCCACATCTCTCATGTATGATTTATAGAAATTTTCTCAATTTCAATATACTTGAATCTCTACTGGGATTTCTTCCATTTCAATGGATTTAGTCACTCCAGAGACTTTATATCTCTTTAGATATACCTAACTCTTATAGAGTTGATTTAGAGAAAGTGAATTTATTCATAACTCGAATCTTGTTTACATTAGGATCCTGATAATTTATTTTCCTCTTTTGGGAACAATACATTTCGAAATAAAAGGTTTACAAACCTATGATATGCATCAAATGATTTATTTTGTTGCATTTTACTCAGATCGTTCTTCAGGAACAATCACCCGGCCGGGGTTTATGAGATAGCAACTTATAAAATTTTGTTACTTTTAATATGTGAAGTAACTGATTAATAATTATATGATGATCAATTATCTTAAAAATGAACATGTCTGTGACCAATTACAAGTTGTAATGGTAAGTAATAATGATAAGCAATGGGTCAGAGATGAATAGAATGTCTCCATATAGAAATTGGTAATTGTATCGAAATAATAAAATTTTCGCAATTACCTGGAGATGCTTGATAAGTGATTCTACTAATCCATTCTGGATGTTCAACATCAATCCCAACTGATCTGCAATATTCATCAAATGTTTTGGAAGTAAATTCACCAACATTATCAAGGCGTATTGATTTGATCGGATAATCGGGAAAATGTGCCCGAAGACTGATAATCTGTGCGAGTAATCTTGCAAAAGCAACATTGCGTATTGATAATAAGAAAACATGTGACCATCTGCTGGATGTGTCAACTAGGACCATAAAATAGTGGCACGGTCCACTTAGTGGATGAATAGGTCCACATATGTCTCTTTGAATCCTTTGTAGGAATGATGGGGATTCAAAGCCAACTTTAGAATGAGATGGTTTTATTACCAATTTCCCTTGCGAACATGCAGTACATAAATTTTCATGGGATAAAAGAATCTTCTGGTTCTTTAATGGATGCCCATGAGAATTTTCAATGATTCTACGCATCATTGTAGATCCCGGGTGACCAAGACGGTCATGCCAAAGTATAAATATTTTTGAATCTGGGAACTTCTGGTTCATAACTGTATAAATTTCTACACCTCTTATAAGAATGTAATATAATCCGAAAGATAAACCACACAGTTTTTTCATAATGAGCTTTTGGCCTGAATTATGAGAAGAAATGCACAGATACTCAATATTCTCATCACTTATAATTTCTATGTGATATCCATTACACTGTATATCTTTGAAACTAAGTAGATTTCTTCTGGATCTACTAGAATATAAAGCATCACTGATACATATTTTATTATCGTTTGGTAACAATATCATGGCTCTACTGGAGCCTTCTATCAGATCTGCTGGACCCGATATTGTGTTAACATTTGCTTTGAGCAAGGTCAAATTCAGAAAATATTTCTGATTTCGCAGAATCGTATGCGTCATTGCATTATCGGCCAGACATATATCTCCTATATCTAGCTTTTCAATATCACTCAACTTATCGTTTAAAGACATATCTATTTACAAAACAAAACAAAAATAAATAAAAGTGCATATCAGATAGAGTGATCAAAAGAATAAACATATAGATATGAAAATATATCACTTTATAAAACAAAATCATGAATCATATTGATTTTTCGAACTTCCAGTTCGACCATGAACTACAAGTTCATAAAATTCAGAAACTTCAGGTTCTAAATAAAAATTACAAATTGACTTTCTAGATGAAAGAATGTTAACTTGATCCAATTCAGAATTTCTGGTTCTAATAAACTTCGACATAAAAGTTTTAATATCACAATTTAAATTGAATTCAGAGCTTCAAGTCTAATTAGAACTTCATGTTCAAAACTCAAGAACTTCAAGTTCAGATTCAATACTTCGTATTAAAAATTAAAACTTCAGGTTCTATATAGAATTCGAATTTTGGATTTCAGGTCCCAAGTATGACATTCATGTACATAGTAATGAATCCAAAACTCCATATTTTTACTGAAATTTAAAATTTAGAGCTTCAGATTCTGATCGGTTTGTAAAACCGTGCCAACTTAAATATTATAATGAAAAATCCAGAAACTTCAGATTCTGGTTAGTCGGTTTAGCCGAGCTTGGTTTAAATTCCAGAAACTTAATGGTTGACCTAGTTAGGCTCAACACATAATTTATACAAATCCAGAAACTTCAGGTTCTGGTTAGTTGGCATGCTCAGATACGTAAATTGCATAAAATTAAATAGATGCGTAAAATTAAAATAACAGATAATATAACAGAAATAAGATGAAGATGAATGAAAGAATAACAGTATGAGATAAAGTGAATGAGGGAGAAAATTTACTATTTTTATTGATGATTTTGGATTACATCCTGACCACACAATTTCAGCTGTGTAGTGATTTTGAATAAAACATAATTATACTCAGAGATAGATCTAAAGTCTTGAAAACGTAAATGTTGCCACTGATACCTAGCATTTGGTAATGCAACATCTGGTTGGTTATCAAATCGATCTTTTATTTCATGCCATAGAACTTCTAGTTCTGTGACCGTTAGGTATTGGGCTTTCAGATTGTAATTGTCCCCAGACACTTCCAGTGTGGCAAATTTCAAATTTGTAAGCTTTGACATTATTACAACTTCTAGTTATATGAAAATCACAATCGGAGTCAGAACTTCTGGTCTGATAAAAAAAACTGAGGAATTCGAATCTTCAGATATATAAAGGAAAAAAATCTAGAAATTTCAAATTCCGGCAATCATATATAAATCCATGAACTTCAGGTTCTGGATGGGTAACCAAATTGTTTAAATAAAAATTGCGTAAAGTAAAATGCGTAATAACAAATGCGAAAATAAATAAATCCAGAATTGCAGGTTCTGATTGGTTGGCATAGTCAATCTCATAAAAACATAAAAATAAATAAATGCGAGAAAGTAAATCCAGAACTGCGGGTTCTGGTAGGTTGGCATGGCCAATCACATAAAAGTGTATAAATAAATTAATGCGAGAAAATAAATCGTGTAAAAGTAAATAAATGCGAGAAAGTAAATTGCGTAGAAATAAAATGCGAGAAAGTAATTTGCGTTGAAATAAAATGCGAGAAAGTAAATTGCGTTGAAATAAAATGCGAGAAAGTAAATTCAGAACTACAGGTTCTGGTATTAATAAATAAAAATCTGGAAACTTCAGGCTCTAGTAATAATAAATTCAGAACTTCAAGTTCTAGTAATAAATCTAGGAACTTCAGGTTCCAGTAGTAATAAATTCAGAACTTCAGGTTCTGGTAATAAATCTAGAAATTCCAGGTTCTAGTGGTAAAAAATTTAGAGGCTTCAGGCTTTGGAAATAACAGCATCGTGCTGATAACGTGTTGTAATAAAATTAAAAATAATAGATAAATAAATCCATGAAAGAAGAAGAGATGAAGAACATGAATAATATATAAACTAATAAATAATAGAGTAAAAGAAACAAGAGAGATAGAGAGAGACGAGAGATATAGATTAGAGGAAGATAGAGACCAGTTTAGTGTATCAACTATCAAGATATATATCAGCTCATCAAATCTTATTAACAATACAAAAATGCCATATTTATAGGCAAAACAAACAAGGGGTACATATTGCAATTTTTCACACAAATTATGCCACCATGTGACACACGACTTAAAACCAAATACCAATTTTATGCCACTTGCCATGCCATGCCATGCATCATGGTGGAAGACACCCATATATTCATAACAGGCTTTAATTATGGGGATTATTTGAATCATTTTCCATAAATTTATTATTATTATTATATAATATGGACATTCCCATAAATATACAATTCAATTCAAGTTTTTGAAATATGATCTAAATTTGTAAGAATTTTATTTTTTGAATCAATAATCAAAGTCCCTACATGTGTACATTCACTCTTCAATGACTAGGGTTTGAGTCACACTTTTCCCATTAAATCACAAAATATATGAAGATCTATCCTCAGTTGTAGGAGTTGCATTCCAGGCTATATTTATAGTGGTTGATCTCATCCTCTAGCTAAATCTTCAAAAAAAAAAAAAAAAAAAAATACGAATGTAATTTAGGGCCAATTTGGTATTGCTGTTACAAAGTTAAAATCAAATTATTTTATAATTTTGACATTAAATGATATTTGGTAAAACTTCCAAAAGTGATTAATTGATAATCTTGCAAGTTTTGACAGTGATTTTGAGAAATAGGTGGGGGATTACTTTTTAAAAGTGATTATGAAATAATCTATTTCAGCATTTAATGCATCTTTTTGCATATTATTATTATCCTTAAGAAATCAAGTTAAAATCATTTATATACCTTATTTCATCTTAAAATTAAATATTCTATTTAAATATTTATTTGATTTATAAAATCTTTTAATTGTTCTTATGGAGTTTTTTTTTTTTTTTTTCCAATTTAAATATTCTACTTAAATATTGGTTTATATATATATATATAATTAATGAAAAACAAAAATGAAATAGAGTCCTAAACTCATGCATATTTTAGTCATTGTAACTAATCTCAGCACTTTTATAATAAAATTACCAAACATATGTATACTGCTTTTAAGCTATTTAGTAGTTTTAAAAATACAATTATCTAAACATCTGTTGATTAATTTCACAGCCAACTATTCCTTCACCACAGCTAACAGTGATTATTATAAAAGTTACAACAATACCAAATTGACCCATATTTAAAATATTTTTATGTAAAACAATTATCCGACAATTAATATATATATATCATTACTAATTTTAATTATCTTATGAATTTTCAATCTATGTGTTCCTTGCATTAAAATGAAAATCAATACAATAAGGTTTTTCAAATGAGAGATTAAATGTCGGTATTTTTTTTTTTTTTTTTTTTTCCAAAGTATTACACTAATATGGGTTTTTTAGGAAGGGGGGACTCAAACCCGTAACCCCGTGGTGCAGATGTGAGAGGTTTTACCACTGGACCAACCTTATTTCATAATTTTATTAGAGAATAATGTTTGGTAAAATCTTCCAAAATTGATTATTTAAAAATCTATCTTCATTCGACAGTAATTTTAAAAAATAGGTAGGTATTACTTTTAAAAATGAGTTATGAAAAAATCAATTTTAGGATTAATAAATCATTTAATGAATTGCCCTCGTTAGGTTAACTTGAAGACAGATTTGTCCTTATAATATGTAAAACCGATTTCGTCTCTTTACTCTTAAACGTTTTGATGAACAAATTCACAGGTTTATTTGGACATGTAAAGTAAAAAATTGACAAATCTGCTTTTATTCATGGTCAGAGTTTAGTTTTCAACTATTCAAAAACCAATAGCAACCACAGTTTACATGCAATCTCATCATTCAAGAGCCCCACCCCACAAAAATTTCCAAAAATAGAGTCCCGTCAAGAAACACTAAAAAAAAAAAAATAAAATAAAAAAACCCAAAAGCAAAATTAGCACTTAAAAAATAAAAAATAGCAAAGCTTTGGTTCTTGGCTTGTCATGTGCATCAGCTTTTGTTTTTGTATCAAGAGAGCGGCTTTGATTATCTATTGCATGTATAGAAGAAAGAAAGCATTATGTCACGCCCCGCGAAGTCCAAGATCCGGATTCCAGCCAAGGAGCCGAACAAGTCCACAACAAGGCCAAAGTTGCTGGAAGAATCTAGAGATTTCCACACACTAATGGAAGTCTCTAGTTGGCGGAACATTCTAGAGATCTCCGGAGAAGCCTAGCAACGGATGCTTCCGGAAGTCTCTAGCAACACAACCATTCTAGGTTGTTCTTATCTTGATGTATATAGAATAATCTAGAATGATATAGATATGTGTACATAATTCTAGAGGCATGTAAATACATGTAGAGAACTCTAGATAGGTGTAGAACATTCTGGAGGCCAAACCTCCACCATTGGATCAAATTGATCCCAACCGTCCATTGAGGAGGTGGACAACTATAAATAGGTAACTCCTCTCATTTGTAAGGCATCCAAGCCTATCCAAGCCAAGCCAAGCAATTTGTACTCAAACCTTGTAAAGCTTTCCTAATAGCAATACAAGTTTCCTTTACATTTTCCCAACCAAGCTCTTCCAACACCTTTCTCTAGTCTCTTTTTTGCCTTAAAGAGTGACAAGCAAGCATTTTAGGCTTACTTAGCAACCTTGCCCACAAAGTTGCCTAAGTGCCGCACGGGATTTCCGCTGCGTAATTCTAAGCCCGTGACAGTTGGTATCAGAGCCTTGTCAAAGCAACCACAGCTTGATCGCGAAGCAATGGCGTCCGACAGCGAAGTTGCTGCTAGAGTGGAGGAGCAAGCGCGAGGTCGTGGAGAGCAACCCTCCCACACCAAGCGAAGCAAGTCCAAGGGTCCATCCAGGGATGCCTTGGAAGCTCGGATGGTTGGCTTGGAGGACACCCTCTCTGGCATGCAGGCCACCTTGTGTGACACAGTCGATCGTCTTGACGGCCTAGAGACGGATTATGGCGAAATCACCAAGGCAACCAAGGCCACCATCCGAGAGTTCCAAAAGGGTGTCAAGGAGGACACATGCTTCCTCACCCAGGAGATTCGCAACCTCCGCACTTTCGTGGAGCATGAGTTGCGAGCTATACGTGCGGAAGTGGAGGAAATCCGCACCGAATGGGCTTCACATCGGAATAGCCCACCCGTCAGCTTTGGTGCCACCACTAGCACCAACACTATCCAAGTCCCTAAGCCATCCACTTACAGCGGCAACAGGAAAGCCATGGAGGTGGAGAATTTTCTCTTCGGCTTAGAACAGTACTTCGAAGCCAAGGGAGTTAGGGACGATGCCACTCGGATCACCAATGCTCCCACCTTCCTACGGGAATCCGCCCAACTATGGTGGCGACGCAAGCATGGTGACTCCATTAATCCCATCACCACTTGGGATGAGTTCAAGAGGGAACTCAAGAAGCAGTTCTCTCCCACCAACGCCGAGAAGGAGGCCCGTGGCCGCCTCCGTCGCCTCAAGCAGTCGGGGTCTATCCACGACTACGTCAAGGAATTCACAACCTTGACCCTTGAGATCGAAGACATGTCCGACAAGGACCAACTCTTCTTCTTCATGGACGGCCTCAAAGATTGGTCTAGGGTGGAGCTAGAAAGACGGAATGTGCAAGACCTTGGCTCTGCCATTATTGCAGCCGAGTCACTCGCCGACTACAGCCGACCCAAGGAAAAGAATGACAACCATGAAGAGGGAGACAAGGCAAATGACAACGATCGCAAGGACAAGGGACATTCCAAGTCCCCCAACGGCGACAATCGGTGCAACCAACCCAAAGGAGGCAAGCCCGAAGTGATCAAGCCAAAGAGTCCATGCTTCATTTGCGATGGGCCACATTGGGTACGCGATTGCCCAAAGCGAAAGATGCTTAATGCCATGGTCACCCAACTCGAGGATACCAAGGCAACCGAGGGCCAAGCAAGCATGGGTTCTATCCAACAGATCTATGCGATCAACGGGCGAGCCATGCCTCCGATGCTTGCCAAGAAAGGCCTCATGTTCGTAAAGGCCACCATCAAAGGCAAGCAAGTTCGTGCGATGCTAGACACCGGGGCAACGCACAACTTTGTATCGGTGAACGAAGCTAAACGACTTGGCCTTCGTGTCACCCCAGAAGACGGTGCCATCAAAGCCGCCAACTCTCCGGTCAAGCTAATTGATGGCATCGCGAAGGGCGTCACTGTCCACCTAGGGCCATGGAGCGGAAAACTGGATTTCTCCGTAGTCCCCCTAGATGACTACGAAATGGTTCTAGGCATGGCGTTCTTCGACCAAGCCAATGCTTTCCCCCAACCTGCTTCTTGCTCACTTGGCATCATCGACGGGGGCAAAGCAATCACCATCCAGGCGGAGCGCTTGACCAAGCCAGAAGTCAAGACGCTAACCGCCATTCAGCTTGTGGAGAAGCCAAGTTCTCCCACCTCTTCGAAGGACATCAAGCCAACCGAGGGCATTCCAAAGAAGAGGAATCGTGCAAGCCAGGGGAAGCGACGATCGAAGAAGGCGGAGGGAGGCGCCACAAATGCCAAACTACCGTTCCAACAATGCAAGCCCACTTGCACCCAACCAAAGGAGTCGACGCAGCGCGATGCACGTCTTACTCCGAAAATGAAGGCAAGCCTTCACGAGAGGCTATCCAGGCCCAGGCCCTCTCGTCCGAAGGAGCCAACTCGTGGCAGACTCCAGCATGCATGGCGCCCACGCGACGAGGACGTCGCGAAATCAGGTGGGGGAGGATGTCACGCCCCGCGAAGTCCAAGATCCGGATTCCAGCCAAGGAGCCGAACAAGTCCACAACAAGGCCAAAGTTGCTGGAAGAATCTAGAGATTTCCACACACTAATGGAAGTCTCTAGTTGGCGGAACATTCTAGAGATCTCCGGAGAAGCCTAGCAACGGATGCTTCCGGAAGTCTCTAGCAACACAACCATTCTAGGTTGTTCATGTATATAGAATAATCTAGAATGATATAGATATGTGTACATAATTCTAGAGGCATGTAAATACATGTAGAGAACTCTAGATAGGTGTAGAACATTCTGGAGGCCAAACCTCCACCATTGGATCAAATTGATCCCAACCGTCCATTGAGGAGGTGGACAACTATAAATAGGTAACTCCTCTCATTTGTAAGGCATCCAAGCCTATCCAAGCCAAGCCAAGCAATTTGTACTCAAACCTTGTAAAGCTTTCCTAATAGCAATACAAGTTTCCTTTACATTTTCCCAACCAAGCTCTTCCAACACCTTTCTCTAGTCTCTCTTTTGCCTTAAAGAGTGACAAGCAAGCATTTTAGGCTTACTTAGCAACCTTGCCCACAAAGTTGCCTAAGTGCCGCACGGGATTTCCGCTGCGTAATTCTAAGCCCGTGACAATTAGCTAGAAAAAACAAGTTGGCAATCTCCAAACCGGTTCAACAGCCACCGTTTAAGATGGAGAAATCAGGGTCGTTCTCTTTCGATATTAAAAATATCTAGACATTTAATTTTATTGTTGAAATAAATTATATTGGTTAATCAGTTACTGGGTTTTGAATAAAATAGGAATTATTTCAATATCATATCTATGTTGGTCATAATAGTCACTTACAGCTTGAAAGCATAACTTACCAAAAGTATGTGCATTTCATTTAAAACGAGTTTTGAGAGCGTTGACTACTGTACTACTGCTGAAATAAAGAATTCTAGATTTATAGAGAGTAATATTCAATATATTTTCAATGTTCGACAGCTAGTATCAACATGTGATCTACGCAGGGTCAGTCATGACTTTCTTATGGCCGGGTGAAAATCTAAAATGGGGCCATTTGTTTTCGGTGATCAGACTTGGAGATTGAGATTTGAGAGAGAGTATAACGAGCCAACGAGGATGTAGAATGTAGAAATTAGAGAATAAGAAAATAGAGAGAAAATAATGATGCAAAAATGAGATTATGAGAATTTGCAGTGTTGAGTCAGAGAAAAAGAGGGGAAAATTAAAAATATGAAAGTTTGAAACTCTAAATTGTTTGTTTGGTTCATATTTGTGCTTTGACCCAAATTTTATTTGCATGTTTTCTATGTTTTTTGTCTTTTTTTAAACAAACAATTAGACCTATCTGAAATAAAAGTAATGTGCTCATCAATCCATTATTTAAACGAATAACAAGTAACTATAATTGGGCCTTTTTTTTAAACATGAGCTTAGGCCTTTGTCTGAAATATAAACAAATGGGAAACAAATAAAAATAAATGGGCTCTGATTGAAGACTCATTTCATGTAAATTGATGCCCCTTTTTTAAAGGGCATGGGGTGGTCGCCCCTCTAGAAAGGCACAGGGCCGGCCTTGGATCTAGGCCTTTCATATATGTGCTTGGTTCAGCTTTGGAGAAATGTTTTGATACTTTAGATACGTTGAAAATTCTCCTAAACTAACGAGAATTTCAAAAAATTTCAAAAATTTAGCTGAGCACGAAGGAAGGCATAGACTATATATTTATATAGAGTCAAAAAAATAAAATAAAATAAAATGCAGGAAGCAGTACAGAAAATAGAAGCGGTCCTCTATTTCAAACATTTCAAACATGTTAAAGTTAAAATAGACAATCAGAGAAGATACCGAGTAGAAACAAAGATGAGATAATGAAAAGCAGTCATAGAAACCATATCAAACATGTTTGTAAATTTCATTCTCTCGAGTATTTGCTCAAATACTTGGTGTCATTATACATCAAGGTATATAAAATCCCTTTTTTTAAAATTTCTCGAAATCATATTTATCACATCTCTGTTGTAATCATAACCTTAAAAAAAACTAGAAAGCAAGACAAATTTAAAAACCCCAAAACGAAAAAGTTAAAAAAAAAAAAAAAAAATCAAGTATTTTATGAGAAAAATGAGATCTGTGTGAAGGAAGACTGAGAAAAAGAAAAAGAAATTCCAGTATTTGATGTAAAGCAATTCCAGTGCAATTTTGTGAGATGCGAAGACTAGAGAGATCAACTGGTTATTTGATGAGAAATCAAATGAAATCTATGGATAAATGGTAAGATTTGTGAAGAGTCATTCTATTTAGAGTAATGCTAGGCTTCTCAATTACTAAATCTATGACTTTTTGAATACATCCAAATTTATTTGGACTTTTTAAAGTATGAATTGAATATACATGAATTTCATTAGATTTTATTGGAATCCTTCAAAGTCTGGATTGAATATCCCCAGACTTTGTTGGATTCTTTACAAATCTAAATCGAATACTCCTAGACTTTTAAAATCCGATGAATTCCAATCAAATCTTGATTGAATGCACCCCCTATAGTGTCTTTTGGTTGTGTATTGTTTCTGCTTTTATTATTTTTGTTTTTGTGGCGGATCATTCGTGAACTTAACATGGTTGGTAAGAGAATATCCTGGTATTTTCCTTGTTTATGATTATAGATATGGTTGTTTTGATCATATATATGTTGAGATAAGGGATCCGGGTATTGTATGATCACTAAGCTTATTGCAAAGTTGGCATTTTTTTTATTTTTTAATTTTTTTTTTTATAGGAAATTGATACAGTTTTAATTTTGGTCATTGAGATATATCTGATGGGTTATATGAACGTGTTCTTTGAATTTGCTGTGATTCCGGTACCTAAATCACATACCTATATGATATAAGCTTGTCTTTTAAATGTGGTTGTGGATGTAAACAGTCGGCATCAGTCTTGCAGAAGAAGAGATAGATGAGATATTTTTAAGAGTTGTATAAATGGAATGAAGTATTAGAAGAGTTTTTCCCCTGTAGGCATATAAGTGTGATTGTACTTATATAGCATATTTATCCATCTCATCACTTTTTGCAAGAAAAATAAATTCAATTGGGTCAAATAATGCTTACATTGCAAAAAGTGATGATATGAATAAGTGTTCTGTAAGTATGCTCATACTTAGGTACCTATAGGTGAAAAATTGGGAATGACTACTGAAAGTTGAGAAGAACATAAGAACCAAAGTTTAGTGGGGGCTTTGCAAAAGTGTCCACTTCCAAGTCTGAAAGAGCAAAAAAGTCTCTCTATTGTTTTCCTTGCAAAACTGTCTGTTACTGAAGTTTACTTTACATAAAATGTCCCCTGTTGGACTAAACTACCCTTCCCTCTTCAAGGGGGTTGTAATGTCATAACTACCCTTAAGCATTTCACTTTCCCACAATTACCCTTCTCTTCCCTTCCCTCCCTTTCTTTCAACGACCTATATTGAATTCCCTCCCCCATTTTCGAACATATCCTGACCCGACCACAGTCCTCCATCTCCGTTTTCTTCTTTTCC
Organism: Acer campestre; assembly: GCA_954870605.1. Lineage (NCBI taxonomy): Eukaryota > Viridiplantae > Streptophyta > Magnoliopsida > Sapindales > Sapindaceae > Acer > Acer campestre. The sequence goes on along the minus strand of OX940800.1, from coordinate 21,047,864 downwards.
TTCTTCCTTCCCCATCTTCAGTTCTTCTCATCTTCAGTCCTCCCCATCTTTGGGGCTTCAATATTCCTCTTATTCTGAAATTCGTTCTGAACTGTTTTCAACTGAACAGGCGATGGGGAAAACCATTTAGAAACCCTAAAAACAGAGAGATAGAGAGAGACAGAGGCGACGAGGATGATGAGGGATAATGTGTTTGTCTCTCCAATCTTCAAAAGTTTGCAATTGTGTTTGAGTTTCTCTCGAGTTAGAGTCATGGTAGAGATAGATCGAAGGCAAGGGTACCTAAGCTGTGGGTTATAAATCGAAGGCAAGGAAACCGGTTGAGAAAGGAAAGATTGGCTTCTTCTCAAGGTTCGAATCGTCAAATGAACCCATCTGCTGCAGGTTAGTGTTTCTTTTAATCTGTGCATTGGAACCTATGAAAAACGATTCTTTGTTTATTATGCTCCCTAATTGTTGTTGGTGTTGTCTTTTGTTGGATAGAGAAATTGCTTAATTGTGATGAGTATTTAGTTGTGATGAATGGGTGTGTGGGCTGTGTGGAGTGTTTAATGAATGGTTGCATGTATTTTGGGGTTGATAAGTCTGTCCATTTCTTGATTTCTTGAAATGTCTTCATCATATGGTCTGAAATTTGTTCTAGAGATTCAGAATGCCAAATTGGGGAAGTGTTGTTGGTGTGTGGCATTTGTTGAAGTTCTGGTAGTTGTGTGGCCTTTTTTGTTGTTTTGTTTTCTATGTCATTTGGTCAAGTGCTGCTACTGTGTGGCGTAGTTTTATTGGGATTGATAACTCTTTCTAGGGCTTGAAGTTCGAGTCTGGGGCTTGAAACCCTTGTGCATGGCTTGAAAATACTTTAACAGGGCTTGAAATAGTTTTACAGGGCTTCAAGTCCTTTTAAAGGGCTTTAAAAATAATTGTCCATGGTTAGAAAGACAATTGTTGTTTGTATAATTACAGGTCAATGTCTTCATTATATGTTCTAGATGTCTTCAATATAGGTTCTGAAATTTGTTCTAGATTTGTTTAGTATAGGTTATGAAATTTGTTATAGATTTTCCTAATGCCATTTTGTTATATTTCTTCATTTGCATATCTTGATTACTTTAACAACATTTACAGGGTCTATGGATACGCTGGATGGGTTCATAGTGCACTGCGATAGACATTGGATTGATGATGAAGTGCTGGGTCCAATTTCCTTTGCATGTCATGACAACAAGTATAGTAAATTGTTGGAAACAGTATGTCATCGGATTGGTGTTAGTAACGATAGATTCCGGATAAACTTAAGTTCAGAGCTTTTAACGGCGAAAGGAAGTTGTACATTATCCATTTTGAGCGGCAGTGATGTGTCTTGTTTGCTTTCTCATAATCGATCCTCGTGGACTGAAATACAGGTCGAAGTCGTAGAAAGACCTGTACCGCCGAAGGCAACTGAAAGAGTATTTCAAACTCCGATGAAGTCCAGTATGCCTAAACCCTTCGGTATTTCAGAATCCCCAATTATTACTCCACAATTCCCGTCAGTGAGTGGTAGCAATCAGCCGTTTGGGCCAGTTGACAACCAACCAATCCCCGGATTTACATCTGCCGAGAAAGACGAAGGGACTCCAGGTTCGACTACCAAGCATCCAAAGGCTGAGGTGGATGATTTTAATAGTTCTGAAACCTCTGATACAGAGGATGATCATGAGTGTGGCAGTGACGCGGAATCGTCATCGGACTGTAGAGAAGCTAAAACAAATGGAGCAGCTAACAGTTCTACTCCTTCTATGACGACACGTTGGACAATACCGGGGTCAGAACTGTACTCAATTCAGCCTATTAGATCAAAAGAATTGTTTGAAGACAAAGGAGAATTTAGTGAAATATACAAAGGACAGATGTTCAAGGACAAGAAAACCTTGAAAGGGGTTCTACGGTTCAATGCAATGCAAAAGAGGTTTGATTACAGGGTTCGATGATTGAATCATACACGATTCGTTGCAATATGTAAAAAGAGAGATTGTAAATGGATTTTTAGGGCAGGGAAGTCAAGAAATGGGATGTATTGGAATGTGAAGTCCGTTGGCTCTGAGCACACATATGGTGATAATGGAAACTACAACGTAGATTTTCACCGTGTAAGTTCCTATGTAATAGGGCAATTGTTTGCAAAACAGCTTACCGATCCAGGACGCAACCTTCGTCCTAAAGATATAATGACTTACATGAAGGATAAGCACGGCATAAACCTGACATACAACAAAGCATACAGGTCTAAGGACCGCGCTTTAGAAAGTGTTTTTGGTGATCCACGGGAGTCATTTAAGATGTTGCCCGCATACTTTCAGATGTTGGAAAAATATAATCCGGGGACGAAAACCAAGATTGTAACCGATAGGAAAACCCGGTTCAAATATGGATTCATGGCACTTGGGGCTTGTATAGAGGGATTCAATACAGTTATTAGGCCTGTTATTGCCTTCGATGCTACCCACTTAAAGTCCAAGACCAGGGGTGTTTTGTTAGTTGCAGTATGCAAGGATGGTAATGAGATGATATACCCGTTAGCATTTGGGTTTGCCAATTCCGAGTGCTCAAAGTCGTGGACATGGTTCTTGAAGCAACTTCACGACGTGATCTTGCATCCTGAACTTGTGATGATAGTTTCGGATCGGCACATGGGTATCTCTAATGGCATGAGATCAATATTCCCCAATGCAGCACATGGGGTTTGTGCATACCATTTGGCCAAAAATCTAAAACAACATTATAGGAAACGAGGTGACGTGATTAGTCTTTACTATCGTGCTACATATTCCTACCTTGTTGATGATTTTGACCGTTCAATGGCTTCGTTGAAATCCATTCATCCTAAGGTTTATGATGAGCTCATTGAGGTTGGGATACAGAAGTTTTCACGTGTCTATAGCCTTAGGAAGAGGTATCATATGATGACCACCAACATTCCAGAGTCAATGAATTCAGCTCTACTTGCAATCCGGAAGTTGCCTATCACATCTATTGCCGAATTTATCAGAGATTTGTTGCAATGTTGGTTCCACGATCGTCGAATTAATGCAAGAGAAACACCCACATTCTTGACTACTGATATGGACCAACACATCAAAGATAGGGTGTTAGCATCGCAACGGTGTGTGGTTCACCCCATTGACTTCAATAGGTTCAAGGTACAAGACCAATGGAAGGGAGCCATTGTGGACTTGGAACAACGTTCATGCTTATGCCGTGAATGGGACCTAGATGAGCTACCGTGTACACATGCCATGGCTGTTGCAATGTATGTTTACATAATGTTTATTTACATTTTTAATAACAATCATAATCCAAGAATTTCTATTTGTTATTCATTTTTTATTATTTGTGTGTTTTGTATCAGGCTTAAAGGTATGCCCATCAACTCATTATGTTCCGACTTTTTCACAACCGGATGGCTGAAACAGGCATATGACATGTCTGTGAACCCTGTTCCAGAACCTGAAGCGTGGGACATTGGTGATGATGTTTGTAATCGCGTTGTCTTGCCATGGAAAAAAAAGCGATTGAACCAAAGAAAAATCGGATGCCTTCTGTTGGGGAGAAACGAAAGCAACAAACGTGTGGGAATTGTGGCCATAAGGGACATAATAAAAAAAGTTGCTTGAACCTATCATGTAGCACAGGGAAACCAGAAAAAAAAACCACGTGCTTGTAGCATGTGCAAGAAAGAAGGACATAACAAACTTACGTGCCCAAATAGGGATAACCTACTCGACCCCAGTTTGGCACCCCACCTCAGTTCGGATGACACTAACACAGACGAAAAAGACGTTGATTATTAGGTATGGGTGAGACTCATCCTTTCCTTGTAATAGTTGTTTAAAAAATAAAATATTTGAGAGATAGCAGTTGCTTACACTTTTGCTGTTGCATACACATACACCTTCATTGTAGGTTGAAATTCAGGACTGCAAGGAAGTTGTTGCTGTGCTGATGGTGCAGTCGTACAATATGTACAACATTTTACAACATTTTAGGTGATGCTGTTTATGTTGTTACAACTATTTTTAAGTTGAAAAATAGGAGCCCCCAGCCCAGCATGTGTTTACAATTGTTTTTCACTTGTTGTGTTGATGTATGATAGTGGAATAATTGTGTATTCAGGAATATTTGTTGTGGCCTTGCCCTGTGATGGAATAATACAATCTTGTAATTTCTAATATATATTATGGTATATTGTTCGTTGTAGTATATACATACTGGCCTTGTCATTATTGATCTCAGGCAATTCATTGTCTGTTTCGTGCAAGACAGGGCTTCAATTTATATATCATTATTATTTTCATAAGCCCTGAACTAACAAATGTGAAGCCCGTTACATAACATTGATGTGTGAAGCCCAGGAAATTTGTTGTCTGTTTCAAGCATGACAGGGCTTCAAATTATTTATTTATATTTCCATAAGCCCTGACCTATGAATTGCAAGCCCTGGAAGAACATTAATTACCTAGATTAGTATGAAGAACATTGATTTGTTAAGGCTTACGGGCCGAGGTTTTTGTTTGGTCGTTAACGTTAAGGCCTAAGCCCATGATAAATAAACTCAAATTGAATGTAATTAACTATTTTAAATCCAAAAGAATTGATTTCTGAAATTAAATTAAATGGAATAAAAGGAAATTAAATGGAATTAAATTTAAGAGATATTAATGGTGTCTTTTCCATTTGAGAAACATGATAATCGGTGCATTGGGTAGTGAACAGGCATCCAGATGCAATTATGCAGAAGACTTTTACAGTTACCAAAACGGTCATGACTGGTTACCATTGTGACTTTTCATTCATGGTGAACGTTTGCATCCCATTATAAAAAAATTGTCCCTGTTACATATTCGTTTCACTGTTCATTTATATTTGTTCATCTTCTTTCTATTTTTTCATACAATGGTAGCAAACAATATCAGTAATCATGTTGGCAGGCAAGTTCGTGAGACAGACAGACTGGAATCAATCTTTAAATGTCTAAGGCAACGAATTGCAAATGCAGAGAACACCATCCGTGATGAGCGAGCAAATGCTGGATGCCTGACTGTTGACAATGCAGTTTTGATGGGAAAAGTCGAAAACCTAGAAGCAGAAATAATCAATTTACATGTTCAGATGGAGGCAAGAGACAATGAACTTAACGGTCTTTACACTCTTGTTGAAAAACTGCAGAAGAAGATGTTGGACTTCAATATTCCACCATCTCCCTAGAGAAAAGCCTCTTATCATGTAGTTCACAGACCCTACAGTTTGCTGCCCTTGTTATGCCCTTGTAATGCCCTTGTTAATGTTAATTTCATCTTTTTTTGCGTTTTAAGTTTGTGTTAATTATTTCTGCCCTACAGTTTACTGCCCATGCATTTCCGTTAGACAATATATCTCTAACATCTACACAAAAGGCAATATACATAACAATGAACCAGAAACACCCTGAAAGTTATCTTTTATTCATATTAAAAAAAGGCACAGAAGGCAACATGATAACCATCAACCAGAAACACCATTTCACATACCATTTCACATAAATTTACCCACTGTTATTCCAATAACAAACACAACAATTAGGTATAGTGGAAATGGAAGGAAATTTCTTTGGGTTTGTATGGGTTCGTTGTCTTCTGTTATAGCAGGAGTATGAATACAAAGTTCACGCTGAACGTCACGGCTTCGGAGAGCTTGATATGCTTCATCAACCGTACTAAATTTCTGGTAAGAAGCACCCTTGAATCCATCAATTTGATCATGACATTCCGGCCATGAGTTGAAGACACCGGTTTTCCTCCCTTTGAAAACGACATACACCGATTTCTTCGCCATTTCAAACAACACACTGTATGACACTTCAATAAACAAACAACCAACAAACGAAAGTATCAGATTTAAATATTTTTTTAATAATAGCAAAACAACAAAGTAAATCTTTCGATAACAGAAAACATTCGACAACACAAACATTAAATGAAATCGAAGGTAGAAAGAAAACCGATTATGGTTAATCGGAGGGACCAATCCAAAACACAAACATTAAACACAAACACTTCAACGCACTGTTAATAGGGCATAGAAGTCTTTCAGAAGAAATCGGAGGTAGAAGCTATACTTGCTTGTAACTTCGATTTCTTTCGAAAACCTCCATGCCCATCGACAAAATTTACATAGCCTGCAAAATTAACCTGTACCCGTGTGCGGTGGTCTACAGTTATGGTGTAGAAGATGAAGGATGGAGATGGGTAGAAGTTGGGAACAATTGTGGTGTAGAAGATGAATGATGGAGATGGGTAGAAGTTGGGGAGAAGATGAAAATCTAATGACGATGAAGATCTGAAATAAATAAGATGATGATGATGTGGGAATGGGATCAATAAATATCGTCCCGGAACCATAAATAACCCCATGGATGTGGGATCCAGCTGTGGTCCACTTTCAGTTAGTGGGATACAGCTGTGGTCCACTTGCTTCTTTTCAATGCAATACATTTGAAGCCCAGAAACAATACATTTGAAGCACTATAATCGGAACTGAAGCCCAGAATCATTGTACAGGGCTTAGATGGTATACTTTTTTATTTAATATTAATTTTTGGAAATTTTTTAAATTTTGTCATTCCATAAGGAATTAGTTACATAACATGTGGCAACACCCTAGATGTTCCACAGTACTGAAAAACGAAATCTAGTAAGTGAGGCCTTAGTGGTACACTATGCAGTGGTATAATAGTGCAAATGTCACACATTGTTTTACTAGGGGAAGAAGTGTTACTAAGTAATTGTAATGGAGTTAGTAACGGGATATTTTTGTGACCGTCCGATTCTCCCAAAAAAACTCTATAAAGTTGTCCACCTACGTTCCATCAAATTCGGACCGTCTCGATCGGGAAGAAAATGACTGGACCCACATCATCGGATGCATAAACAAAATACATTCAAGCCCTGCCGTAATTTGTGAAGCCCAGATATTAAATAATGGACTTCTGGCATACAGGCATATCAATAGCTGTGCTGAATGTTGAATAGGTGGGCTCAAGCCCAGATGAATCCCGAATAACTGGTAGGATAAAAGCCCACCCGTTGAATTACCCCAAAACCGTTTTGGTGGGATACAGCTGTGGTCCACTTGCTTCTTTTCAATGCAATACATTTGAAGCCCAGAAACAATACATTTGAAGCCCTGTAATCGGAACTGAAGCCCAGAATCATTGTACAGGGCTTAGATAGTATACTTTTTTTTATTTAATATTAATTTTTGGAAATTTTTTCAATTTTGTCCTTCCATAAGGAATTAGTTACACAATATGTGGCAACACCCTAGATGTTCCACAGTACTGAAAAACGAAATCTAGTAAGTGAGGCCTTAGTGGTATACTATGTAATGGTATAATAGTGCAAATGTCACACATTGTTTTACTAGGGGAAGAAGTGTTACTAAGTAATTGTAATGGAGTTGGTAACGGGATATTTTTGTGACCGTTCGATTCTCCCAAAAAAAACTCTATAAAGTTGTCTACCTACGTTCCATCAAATTCGGACTGTCTCGATCGGGAAGAAAATGACTGGACCCACATCATCGAATGCATAAACAAAATACATTCAAGCCCTGCCGTAATTTGTGAAGCCTAGATATTAAATAATGGACTTCTGGCATATAGGCATATCAATAGGTCAATAGCTGTGGTAAAATATCAGATTTAGTAGGATCCAGCTGTGGTCCACTTGCTGCCTTTCAATGCACTGCATTCGAAGCCCAGAAAAAATACATTTGAAGCCCTGTAGCAGGAACTGAAGGCCAAAATGATTGTACAGGGCTTAGATGTTATACTGTTTGATTTTAAAATTTCAAAATTTTTTCCTTTCCTATGGAATTTGGGTTTACACAACATGTGGCAACCCCCTAGAATTTTATAAAGTTGTCCACCTATGTTCAATCCATTTCCGACTGTCTCGATCGGGAAAAAAACAACGGGACCCATATCATTGATTCCCAGACTGAATGGAGGTGAAGCCCTGGAACTGGAATTGAAGCCCACAATCACTGTACAGGTCTTAGAAGGTAAACTTTTGCATTTAATTTAACATGTGGCAACACCCTATACGTTTCCTTATTCCCCACCCGAGGTTACACAAATGCTTCTGAAAGTCTAAACTTTTTTAGTTTTTACAATTTTATCCTTGGTTTGCTATCAAATTAGAATGTATCATTTCATCTTCATTAAATTCGCCATTGCAAAACACAAACAACGAAAGCAAAGCCATTGCAAGGATTCTTCAAAAACAGGATAATGCATACATTAGGTAGTGAACAGGCATCCAGATGAAATTACCAATTTACAATGATTGGTTTCAATTCATGGTGAACGTTTGCATGTTTTACAATTAACTTGTCCAAAATCCTTTTTTTTTTTCACAGTTCATTTCTATTTGTTCATCTTTCTTTTTTTTCATTCATACAATGGCTGAAAACAATATCGGCAATCAGGCCATCAATTTCATCATGACATTCAGGCCATGAGTTGAAGACACCGGCTCTCCTTCCTTTGAAAACGACATACACCGATTTCTTCCCCATTTCAAACAACACACTGTATAACACTTCAATAAACAAGTAATCAACAAACCAAATATCAGATTTTAAATAATGGCAAAACAACATAGTAAATCGAAAAGAATAGAGAAAACATTCCAAAACACAAATATTAAACTTTCCTATTTCCCTGATAACCGAACAGAATGACAACGTACATAATTCGATTTTTCTGACTTCACTTCTAAACAAAATGAAAGTGGAAATAACACCAACAAATTATGGTTAATTGGGCATAGAAGTATTTCAAAAGAAACCAGAGGCAGAAGCTATACTTGCTTGTAACTTCGATTTTTTTCGAAAACCTCCATGCCCTATTAACCATATGAAGGATATCGTGCAATAATAGGACCTGTGCCCGTGTGCGCTGGTCGACAGAGGTGGTGTAGAAGGTGAAGGATGAAGATGGGTAGAAGATGGATAGACGATGGAAATCTTAAGTTAAGAAGATGATGATGATGATGATGTGGGAATGGTATCCATAATTATCGTCCCGGAACCATAAATAATAGGAGTTGTGGGATCCAGCTGTGGTCCACTAACTTCTTTTCAATGCAATACATTTGAAGCCCAGAAACAATACATTTGAAGCCCTGTAATCGGAACTGAAGCCCAGAATGATTGTATAGGGTTTAGATGTTATACTGTTTTATTTTTTTCCTTCTATATGGCATTTGGGTTTACACAACATGTGGCAACCCCCTAGAACTTCGAGACCACAAAAAAACCACCTACGTTCACCTACGTTCCATCAAATTCGGACCGTCTCGATAGCGAAGAAAACGACTGGACCCACATCATCGGATGCAGACACAAAATACATTCAAGCCCTGCTGTAATTTGTAAAGCTCAGATATTAAATAATGGACTACTGACACATAGGCATACAGCTGTGGTCCACCATGGATTCCCTTCCTTTAAAGGCATTGTATATGATTCCAAGATTGAATATAGGTGAAGCCCTGGAAATGGAATTGAAGCCCACATTAATTTCAATTTTGTCATCGGTTATGGTATCAATGAATTTCATTTAATTTCATTAAACTCGCCATTGGAAGGATTCTTCAAACAAATCGAGTCAACAAGAACACAGAAAATAAAAGACAGCCAACCGGAAGGAAATAAATGCTTACAAAACAACAACAACAAACCAACACAACCAAAGCAAAACACTAATATAACAACTGTAAAAATGTCCCAATTTCAGCACAATTGACCGCAGTCAATGACCATTACTGGTTTCGATGTCAAGCCGGTGATGGAACCGATATTGTCAATGGCCTTCAAGACGTCATATCCTTGGACCACCTCACTGAAGACGACTTGCTTGCGATCGAGCCACTCGGTCTTAGCGGTACAAATGAAGAACTGGGACCTGTTGCCTGTTTTGCCTGTTTTGGCCATTGACAGGATACCGGAACCGATATGCTTCTTCACGAAGTTCCCGTCGGCAAAACTAGGGCCATATATCGATTCACCACCAGTTCCATTTCCGTGAATGATGTCTCCTCCATGGACCATGTACCCAGGTATCACACGGTGAAAGGTTGAACCCTTGTAGTGGAGTGCTTTCCCAAACGTGCCGATACCCTTCTCTCCGGTACAAAGAGCCCGAAAGTTCTCCGCTGTTATCGGGGTGCTATCTGCGAAGAGTTCCATCACAATTCTACCCGCAGGGTGGCCATCAATGCTTAGGTCAAAGAACACTCTAGGGTTCGCCATAACAGTAAATTTAATAAACAGAGAAAAAACGAAAGGGGAAGGAACTGAGGAGGAACCTAAGAATGGGAACCAAAGGCGGGGCCCCTTTTCTTTACTTAGTTGGGTTGGGGTTCATCATCTCAAATGTCATGTGTTATTCTCTTATTGTTTATCGGGTTTGTAATGCAAAGGGCCCAACCCAATAATAAAACGGTTCATGTGATTTCCTATTTTTGTGATAATGTCTGATGACTTAATTAATTAAACTTAAATTAATTAATTAATTAATTACACTTAAATTAATTGATTCATCAATATTTTATAAATATCAGTGTAATTAAATAATTAATTAATTAAGTGTATCATAACCAACATCATAGGATGGCAGCTTCACACTAGGTATGATAATGAAGAACTGTACTAAAGTTGGGCTGCCAATCCACAATTGCAACATATACATTCTTACATTCTTCTTCTTTTTCTCTACAATATAGTATCCTGAGATGAATGAACATGAATTTCACCAATTTACCAATTTCAAAAATCGAAAGTGCACATCTACCAATTTCACCTACGGCTGAATGGGGTTTACAATCTCGCCATTAACTAAAACGTCAAGTGCCATTGCCTTCCTAATGCTTGGTATATTCTTTTGTTCAAATTCGTGAATCCACGGTAAATCAACTCCGGATAGTACTAATTCGGCGAACTTTAACATGAAAACACCGCAGCTACTACTGCACCATATGAAAATAACGGTAAGATAATGACGATTACATGTAAAAAACACCAAGTTATATAGCAATGTAAATTAACTACCCATCACCCTGTTGAGGAATTAAGAGTGGATCCACGTTTTCGGCAATGAATGGAGTTGTGGGCACAGGTAAGTTCAATTCTTCGTAATAATTTGATGCCTTCAAGATGGAGGGTAACAAATATAGTAATGGTCGGATTTCCCCTATTCGATTGTTCCTTCGTTGTCTTCCCCACCAGGAATCAAACATCCTCACTTTTCCTTCTTTTAAAAACACTTCTGAAATAACCCAGTGGTCACTGACGTTGCAAGGAATCAAAACCTGCAAGGAATGTTCAGGAATTTCAAGCCCTGTAAATCAATTTCAAGCCCTAGAAATGGGAATACAAGCCCTGCCAATGGAAATTGAAGCCCTGGCAGAGGGAGTGAAACATAACATACCAAATCCACCAAATCCATATTCATGCAAAACATACAAACTTACCGAATTCATCTTCCACCACGGTTCATTGTAAAGCAGATCATTACCCCGGACGTAATGTAAAAAATCATTGTCAGGGTGGAAATCCAATGGATTGAACTCGGGGTAATCTTCCCAAACTTCTTTCGTTTCCTACACTGCTGGTGGAGAAGGACCTTTCTTCTTCTTTTTCACACATTGTTGTATAACTTCTTTGTCTGATCCATCTTCCCCAGCCTTTCCGACCTCCTCTTGTCTTATCCTATCTTCTTCTTCAAACTCTTTTAGCTGCCTTTGGGTTCATATCTCCAGCACTATTTTCTCCCACTGAATGTTCAAATTGAGCTGTGTAAAAAAAAACCAACCTTGTTATACAAAAAACCAACCATCTTAAGCAAATACATATTCCATAATCCTTAAATAAAAGTGAACTTACGAAAAACGCGGGAGAGACCAATCCTATATCCTGCCGGTAATTAAACTGTAATCCCAAACGCTTCTTCCAAAGCACGTCGAAGTAGTTGTCTATATGCTACAATTACATGTATCGACGGAGAATTAGAAAAGAAGTGTGCATGTTAACAATATAATAACAAAATTGAACACTATAAAAGAAGTTACCGAGTTTGAAATCCATTTGTCCGTGTTAATGAAGTCCTTCAACTTGGAACGCGTCATGTCTTTTACGGGGTGTCCGGTATATATTCTGTTCATTGTCAACGAGATTTTTATATTATGGCATAACAAATCACAACACCATAAATTGAACTAGCTTAGGTTAATGGAGGATAGGAAAAGAGCATTACCTGACTTCATTTTTGCCCTTCAAAAATGCCGTGAAGTCTTTGGAATGCTGATTTTCTTCTCCTTTCTTCTTCGTTCCCGGCATGGGGTCAACATACGGGGTCAGGAGGAACCTTGACCGCCTTCGGCCCCTTTCCTTGTCTTCATTCTTGTAAACCACTGAGGGGTGAGCAGATTCATCCCATATAACACTAGGCATACTGGTTGGAAGCACACTAACAAGCCAGCAATCCGGGGATAGGAAATCATCCACACAAATTGACTTTTTAGCAACATCCGCATTGTCTCCTTTAGACTTCTTACCAACTACCTCAACTTCAACATTACTCTTATCCTCGGCCTTCTCAATTTTTGTATCAACCTTGTCCTTCTCAACAACACTTTCAATGTCGTCCTTCTCAACAACACTTTCAACCTCTACCTTCTCATTTCTGCTCTTATCCTCGGCCTTCTCAATTTTGCTCTTATCCTCGGCCTTCTCAACGCCACTATCACCCTCGGCCTTCTCAACAACACTCTTATCTTCAACCTTCTCAACATCATTATCAACATCAGTCTCAACACTTGCCTCTCTGTCAACCTCAAGATCCTTCAGATCATTATCAACACCTGGCAGTCTGTCACCCACCTGATCAACTTCATCATCATGAATGTCATTCACAAAATGTACCTTCTCATCCAACCTATTGCTATCATCCTACAATGAGAACAATATATTTTAAGGACTGCCCTGGCGAAGGACTCTTATTATGTAATAAATGTTAGAGTAAACTAACAAATAATTGAAGCTTACCCTATCAAAACCTTTGTCCTTCATTTCCCTTGATTTTTTCGGTGAAGATGTATCTCCAACCTTGTTTTGTTTTGCAATCTTTGCAATTTCTTCTTCTATCCAACGCTTCATCCTCCCCTCACTTTATTTTATTTGCTGTGTAATCATATTTTCCATACATGTATACAATTTAGGAATTGTATACGGAACCGATGTCTTCAATTTTGACTGCAAATCCAATTCAAAATCCAAAATTAATGATTACATCATGCAAAAGAACTTAGTAAAATAACTTAGGATAATAAAACTTATGTATATTATGAATTTTTACCTTCGGAGTTTCTACATCTCCATGGAAGAGCCGCTTCTTAGACGCTGGTTGATTTGAGTTTTTAGATCGGAGAGTCTTGGTGTGCTGAATGGAAGCAGCACCCTCTTCCATTGCATCTGCACGGTCCTCCACATCATCATGATCATGGTCCTCCCTTGCCACATCATCCAACATCAAAGATTTATAGTAAGCACTTGACTTTTTATGATCATAAACCTTTCATGGGAACAATTCCATCTGCATGTATAGTGCACAAAACATTGAGGTTAATGAATATTTTCAAACAGAAACCCAATAGCAGGCAAAGGCTTTTCAAGCCCTAGAAAGGAATTTCAAGCCCTAATAACGAAATTGAAGCCCTAGTCACGAATTTCAAGCTCTGACTAAGATCTTTCAAGCCCCCCCTACAACCCACTATAATATTCAAGCAACCATTCATAATAAGAAAGTGTACCCTACAACCCACTATAATACAGATTTCAAAATGACCTTCATAGACAATTCATAGAGTAATAAGTAATATAACACAGAACCCCAAAATCCAATGTATCACAGAAATCAAGCAAAATAGGCAACACATCAAAATACAACTAGACACCAAATGGTAAAATACATACCGTTGTACTGAAATAGGATTCAACTTTTAGAACCCTTGTATTGAAATTCCAATTCTTAAATCTTGGGAACCCTGTTCCTTTCCGTATCCCAATTTTACCTTCTAAATGGGTAATCCGTTCAACAGCCCAAACCTAAGCAATTAAGAAAAAAATCTTATAAAAATAAACCCATAACAGAAATCCTAGCATAAGGTTGATTTACACATTCATTTATTGACAATACCTGAAATGCTAGCAGAAATCCATAATAGTGGAATGTGAAATACTTCGCCTCATCATTGTTCTGCGCATTGTCCAACTCCACCTGCTCACTGTCATTGTCTATTTCTTCTTCTCCATCTTCTACTTTAGTTTGCCTCTTCCTCTTCTTCTCCATCTTCTACTTTAGTTTGCCTCTTCCTCTTCTTCTCCTCTTCCTTCTTCTCCTCTTCCTTTTTTTTTTCTTCTCCTCTTCCTTTTTTTTTTCTTATTCACTTCCTTCTTCTGGTCATTTTCGTCAATCTCTCTATTCTTCTAGCCATCACCTCCTCTCAATCTATTGAGGTGTTTATCGGCTGCATTCTTCAGCCACCACAATGTCACATCAAAAAGGTATGATCCCCAACAAAAAGTCTCAAAACCATCGATGTCCTCTACTAAAGAAAACAGCCAACAAGGTATGGCTGTCTGTGCTTCATCAATCCCGAAGAACTGGGACACCATTAATAGGTATCCCATCTTCAACGCATCATCACCAGCTGCAGGCTCCATTAGTCGGTTAAAGGTTGCCTCCAACAATTCCATATATGGCATTTCATCATTGAAATATCATCTCAAGATAGATTGCTCACCGACTTCTTTCTTTTCTTTGAAGCCTTCAGGGAGTGTGCCCATGTTGAGGCCACTACACAAGCAAAATTCTTCTCTCCCAAACCTAGCCTCCTTTTGTCCCAAACCGAACCAAATCTCATCCTCCTTTGAATTCGGACGAATGAGTTGTCTTTTCAACATATTGTAGATGAGCATCCCGTGCATTTTAATCGGCTATACCATTTCCAAATACTGCCCAAAGGGCCTTCCTTAAATCTATCCACCACGCCGCAACATGTCAACACTAACTCTAGCTCTTGAAGAATTTTTTTTTTTATTGTGCGAGTTTATTCTCGCATGTACCCAGCTTCTGTGGTCTGGATACCTCCATTTGTTTTTGAAACGATCAGCCGGCATCTGGTATAAAACAAAAAAAAAATTAATTAAAAAAACAAAATGGGATTTCAAGCCCCACAATGGGATTTCAAGCCCTGATTTGATAAACAATGAAATAAAATGGACATCCCCACCACTATACATGATAGATACGATATACTCAGCATGTGAACACAAAAAAACACATAACAAGGCACCAAAAAATCCACCAATTCCAAAATCATCACAAAAACCATTAACAACTAAAATACTACCACAATCGTTTACAGGGCTTGAAATCCCTTTGTCAAGGCTTCATATTCAGACAAATGGGGCCACATTTCAAAACTTGAATTAACAAAATCCAACACTTCATAACATAACATCACAAAAACCATTAACAACTACAATACTACACTTCACAATCGTTTATAGGGCTTCAAATCCCTTTGTCAGGGCTTAATATTCAGACAAATGGGGCCACATTTCAAAACATGAATTAACAAAATACAATACTTCATAACATAACATCCCAAAAACCATTAACAACTATAATACTACGTTTCACAATCGTTTACAGGGCTTGAAATCCCTTTGTCAGGGCTTCATATTCAGAGAAATGGGGTCACATTTCAAAACTTGAATTAACAAAATACAACACTTCATAACATAATATCCCAAAAACCATTAACAACTACAATACTACGCTTCAGAATCGTTTACAGGGCTTGAAATCCCTTTGTCAGGGCTTCATATTCAGACAAATGAGGCCACATTTCAACACTTGAATTAACAAAATCCAACACTTCATAACATAACATCACAAAAACCATTAACAACTACAATACTATGCTTCACAATCGTTTACAGGGCTTGAAATCCCTTTGTCAGGGCTTCATATTCAGATAAATGGGGCCCACATTTCAAAAGTTGAATTTCCCTTAACAGAAAACTAAACAAAAGTACCTGTTCCCCACCATTGCATGAACCCCTGGCAAGATAACTACTCATTTCTCAAACAAATACTTATAACTTAATAACACATTATCCATGCACAGTCAAACACAGATGCAAACAAACATATCAGAGGTTAAAACGCTAGAAGACAATGAGAATACGAATGAATACCTTTACTTGCGAGTTGCGACAAAGGCGTCTTCTTCGGGGCTGGGTCTCGGTATTCGACTGACTGTTCTTCTTCTTCAAGAAATTTTCTTCTCAAACCTGGTTTGTTCTTCTTCTCCTCTCTCATTCGCTTCTTCTTCTATTCAATGCCTTCTTCAATTCTTCTTCTCTCTCGTTCTCTTTTGGAGTTCTTGATTTGGGGGATGGATTTCAGTTTCGCACGACCTTCTGGTTTTCAATTTAAATATGTTAGGGCAAATGCGTAATCACGCTTAATGGGGTTGGGGTTTTAGGGCAATTTCGGAATTTCGTCTATAAAAGTTTTAACTCTTTAAAATCCCACTTAAGGGTATTTCTGGAATTTCATGTTCCCAAGGGGACACAAATGCAAGAAAAACAATAGGGAGACTTTTTTGCTATTTCAAACTTGAAAGTGGACATTTTCTGTCATTACCACAAGTGTATTTAGAATTTCGTTGTCATTTTTAGTAATTTTAATTATGATAAAATTGTCCGTATAATAAATTTTTTAAAAATAGTGTTTAAAGATATTTACCTGATTGATCGGTAATAGCATCACTCCTTAATGAATCAAATTTGAATTTATATTTTAAAATCCATTAACATTCGTTATGACTTGTTAAATTATTATTTTCATCCAAATTGTATATAAAAAAAAATATATGATATACTAAGGACCTTTTTTCATTGAAAAGTAGAATAATGTAAGGCTATTCAAAAACTTGCCTAAAACATTTGACATACGAGTTGTTAATATCTTGTAAATTATGAAATTATGAAATTATGTGATAAGTGATACGATATTAAGAACTCACATAATACATCATCTGAGCATCTTAGTATTACTCTTGTATCATGCTTTTTTATTGTTTTTGGGTCTCTTTTCAAATGAGTATAATTTCTTAAAGTCATGTAAGTTATTGAATGCTCAATTGATCAATACTGGTTAGTGAATAATTAGATTTTGAATAATTATTATTAGTGAATAATTAGTGAATAATAATGAGTATAATTTATTTACTATTGTTAGATTTTGAATAATTATTATTTGCCTCTTTATGTTTCCCAACATGGTATACAATATATTTGGAGAACACTTTTACTCACCCCCTTCAAGGGAGGTAACCATTACCCCCCTTTTAAATGGATGATATGTGTCCATAGATGAGTAAATTTTTAGACAATTTTAATGACACATATCATGTGTTTGGGATATATTCAAAAAAAAAAAATAAAAAAAAAAATCATGTGTTTGGGAGGGGGTAATGCTTACCCCCTTGAAACTTGAAAGGGGGGGGGGGGTGAGAAAAATGTACTCGTATATTTGATCCAATAATTTGAAGTTTCAAATCTTTGAAATCTCTGTTTTCGGTGGTTGACCGTTGACCCATAAATTTTAATACGGAGACACTTGAACGAAACAATAATAATAATATTTAAAAATTATGATCATAATAAATTTTTTTTTTTCATTTCAATATAAAGAAAAATCGAGACAAAGTTGAAATAACATAAAAACAAATAGAACATTTAATCAAATGAATCAAATAATAGTCTAAAATTCAAGGAGATAAAAAAATGAAAACAGTATTAAAAATGAATAAATAAAACAAGAAAAACAGCATAAACTATACAAAGTTACAAAGTTTATTCATTAAAAAAAGAGTCAAAATCTAATTTTATTTGCAGTGAAATCAATTTAAATTTATATCAAATTAATTGATTAATAAATATTTATTATACATGTTTTTGAATTTTTTTCATTCTTCTAATTATTGTTAAATCATTGCAATATTGTTCCTAAAAAAAAACTATAGAAAAATAAAAACTATTGGGTAAATAAATGAATACAGATATTAGATAAATAATTTTAATACAATAAATTAAAAATTGAATTTCCAGGGTTTATTAATTGGATGTATTGTATATCATGTATGTCAAATTAAAATTAAGAAAAAGTTCAAAACAATAATAGATAATTTAATATTAAATTAAATTAAATTATATAATTAGAAATTGAGTGTAGACAAGACATTTACAATAATGGTCCAAAGAAAAAGTAAATTATTTTATTGTATAAGAATATGAAAATTTGAGAAAAGAAGCGGGAATGAGTCATGAGTGCAGAAAGTAAATTAGAAAACATAAAAAGCAAAAAGAAAAAAAAAAGATAGAGCTTTAATATTTGAGGATAAAATTGATTTTTTTTTTTAAACCGGATAAAATCAAATATATACATATATATATATATATGTAGAGGAAATGGTGAGAAATGTCACCTTTTTAAACTGATGTGGTGAGAAAGTCACTAGTTTAATAAGTTAAGTTTAAAAGGCACCTATTATTGTGAACTACCAAAATTGCCCCCACTTTAATCATTTATGTTATTCCCTTTGTACTTTCCTCTCTCCACACTTGAAAAAAAAAAAAAAAAAAAAACTGTCAGACAGTAGTGTTAACTCAGTTACTCTCTCCCTCTCTCTCTCTGGAATTTCTTGTTCAACTTATAAAGAACCCACGTCCTTCAGTCAAATAAGGTAACATATCTTGAACTTTCTCGTTTTAATTTGCTCACATTTTAATTTGTTCCTTTTAATATGGTTTCTGAGTAGTTTGTAAGCTCTGTAAACATGAATTTCCCGTGACTTTGTAAGATCTGTAAACATGAATTACCCGTGACTTTTCTTGTCTTACCCGTGAGTTTTCTTGTCTTCCCTATCCGAGCCTTTTTATGTCTGACCCGTGACTTTTCATGTCTAACCCGTGACTTTTCTTGTCTTACCCGTGACTTTTATTGTCTTACCCGTGACTTTTCTTGACATGAATTACCCGTGACTTTTCTTGTCTTACCCGTGACTTTTCTTGTCTTCCCTATCCGAGCCTTTTTATGTCTGACCCGTGACTTTTCATGTCTAACCCGTGACTTTTCATGTCTAACCCGTGACTTTTCTTGTCTTACCCATGACTTTTATTGTCTTACCCGTGACTTTTCTTGTCCTACCCGTGACTTTTATTGTCTTACCCGTGACTTTTCTTGTCTTACCCGTGACTTTTCATGTCTTACCCGTGCCTTTTCTTGACTCCCCCAAGCCTCCCCCAAGCCTTTTGATGTCGTACCCGAGCGTTTTCAGTTGTTGTCCGAGCCTTTTCCATATCCCTATCCGAGCCTTTGTAAATGTAATCTGTGAAATTTTTTTGCAGTCCTGGGTTTTTATTAATGGTTTGTGATGATTAATTTGACAGTATCATGAATCGGGTTAGAATAGTAATATCTTACAACGGTCGATGGGAGCAATTACCCGACGGAAGTCAGAGGTTTATTGGATCCGATAACCAGGGCATGTATGTGTCAAAGAATATGACTTATGAAGAATTGGTGGCGATCGTGCATAACATTGTGAAGTATGATGTAAACAAATTCAATGTTGATCTGTCATCAATATCAATTGTTCCTGGCACTACATGTCGCACATTTATAAGAAATGACGATGATGTTCAGTTCATGCTAGGGGAAGATCGGGTGATCCCTCAAGTATGTGTCAGTGTAACTGAGAGGACAGTGATAGGGAATGATATTCCTCCTCATGAAAATTGCCAACAATTTAGATCCTTTAGCGGTAGCAATCAAGTGTTCACACAAAGGAGTGGCACCGAAGGTGAGGAAAACATGGGTGTTTTCCCACCGGTAGTGGTCGACCATGCAGCTATAGTTGAACCTCAACACGATGATGTGTTCGGCTGTGGAATTCAGATGAATGATGAGCAGTACAATGAGCAGTACAATGAGCATGGTCATGACCTACAAAATGTGGATGAAGAGCCTGCAGAAATTGAAACACGTGGAAGACGTGTACAAGGAGTCAGTACACCTGATATGTGTGGGACTTCTGAGGTCCGGCATAATGTAACTGCATTCGATTCCGTTAATATGACCACGTGGGTTATTCCCGGAGCAGATTCATACTTGTTTGGTGTTGGTGGAAGCAGCACATTGGCAGCGCAAGAACCTAGAACCATGATTTATAAAGGTCAATTTTTTCCAAGTAAAAAGGATTTGAAGAGGCTAGTTGGCAATTTTGCAATGCGGCAGAACTTTGAATGGAAGGTGAAAAGGTCCAATAAGACAACTTTACATCTGGTTTGCATCATTGATGACTGTACGTGGAAATTAAGAGCGGTGAGGAGAGATGAAGGGACTTACTTCCAAGTCAGAAGTTTTGTCAACGAACACAGTTGTCCCTTGGAGGAGATTCACCGTCGCCACCGACAAGCTAGTGCAGTCATAATCGGAGAAGTCATTGCACCTAGACTTCAACAACACGATGGTCGTCTCATGCATCCCAAGGACGTAATCGCCGATATGAAAACAATATATGGCATCCAAATCATGTATGGTAAGGCACATGATTCCCTACAATATGCATTGTCATTGACCTATGGAACGCATGAAGAAACTTTCCAACTACTGCCATCTTTTGCATACGTTCTGGAACAGCAAAACCCTGGCACAATCACCAACTTACAATGCGCAGACGATGGTAAATTCCTATACTTTTTCATGTCGTTAGGGTCCTCAATTAGAGGTTTTCAGAGATGTATGCGTCCAGTGATTGCAGTTGATGGTACCCATTTGAAAGGAAGATTCGGAGGTACAATGTTTGTTGCAACTGCACAAGATGGAAACGAACAGATGTATCCAATTGCTTTTGGGTACGGTGACTCAGAAAATAACCTTTCATGGGAGTGGTTTTTGGAATGCTTGAGGGGTGCCCTTGGTCATATAGATGATCTGATTTTCATTTCCGATCGTCATGCAAGCATTGAAGCAGGGATTTCTAAAGTGTTCCCTTATGCAACCCATACCATATGTTGCTGGCATTTTGGTGAAAATATGAAGAAGCGTTTCCATAGAAAGGATGTTGCCAAAATAATGGATAATGCAGCTAGGTCGTACAGTGAAATCAAGTATAATCGCCACATGGAAGAGTTACATAAACTGCACAAGGCTGCATTCGATTATGCCATTGCTGCCGGTCCACACAAGTGGTCCCGCGTACATTGTCCCCAAAGAAGGTACAGGATGATGACCACAAATGTTGCAGAGTGCATAAACTCATGCCTAAAATTCGCACGGCAACTGCCACTGATGACATTAGCAGAGTTCATTAGGAATATGGTACAAAAGTGGTTTCATGATCGTCATGCAGCTGCACAGGCCATGCGTCATCGATTGACCGACGCAGCACATCTTGTGATCCTGAAACGTGTCAAGAAGTGCGGTTATATGACTGTAAATCCAGTTGACTGGAACATATTCTCCGTCAAATACAAGGGAAAACAGTTCACGGTTAACTTAGCCCGAAAGAGTTGCACATGCAACAAATTCCAAATGGACCTTTTACCATGTTCACACGCACTCGCAGCGGCAAGGTACTTGACAAGTTACAGTTAACGCTTTATATTACCCAAACGTGAATCTGACTGTTTTCATTGTTGTAGGGAGCGAAACTTGGATTTCACATCTCTGTGTGCGGACTACTACAAGAGGGAGACACTTATTGATGCATACTCGGTTCCTATTATGCCTGTTGGCCATCCTTCTTCGTGGGTAGTGCCATCTGACATCGCAGCGCGAGTGGTTTTAAATCCACAGACCAAGAGACAATCAGGTCGCCCGATGGAGGGTCGACATGCCTCGTCTTCGGAGAGGACAACCACACAGTCGTGTAGAAGATGTGGACAACCTGGACACAATAGCAGGAGGTGTTCCAACCCGCCTATGGTTAATGAAGGTCCTAGCAAAATTGTCCCCGAGGAATACCGTCGCAGGTGTAGCATCTGTCATGAAATTGGACACAACAAACAAACATGCTTACCTAACAAAAATCTCATCTCGTCGCAGGTGTAACAAAAATACCGTTCCGCAGCACCACTCTCAACTCTTCAATCTCGATCTCTCGACCTTGAAAGTATCGTTGGTGTATGCCATTCTGTACCATATCATACCTCGTCGTGTCGGGAATGACTCCGAACTTCAAACCGGTGATTAGACAAAACTCAACCTTCGAGAACCGGACCATATGCTTACCTAACAAAAATCTCATCTCATCTTCCGGTCCATCGTGATGCAACTCGCGCAAAAGTAGCCGATGGACAATCCCGGCCGAAAAATTATTCTGACGATGCATTTGAAGGAAATGACCAAAACACGACTCAGTGTACCGACGTCGGTCTTCAATCTTCAGATCTTCAGGTACACTGTCAAGTGCGTTGTCAATATCTTTAAGGTCATCAAAATGGTCATGTCGAGTAATTTTTCCCTTGAACCAATCTGCCATTGGGGTTTTAAAAAAATCCTCGTCATTCCTCATCTGCATATTCATAGAAAAAAAGCACATAAGTTCATGAAAACGTATGAAAAGTCACGGAAAAGTGTATGAAAAGTCACGGAAACATTATGAAAAGTCACGGGAAAGTGTATGAAAAGTCACGGGAAATTGTTTGAAAAGTCACGGGAAAGTGTATGAAAAGTCACGGGAATAGTATGAAAAGTCACGGAAAAGTGTTTGAAAAGTCACGGGAAGAGTATGAAAAGTCACGGAAAAAAGTCACGGGAAGAGTATGAAAAGTCACGATGGCAAGTGTATTAAAAGTCACGGGAAGTTTATTAAAAGTCACGATGGCAAGTGTATATTAAAAGTCACGGGAGATGTGTTAAAAGTCACGGAAAGTGTATAAAAAGTCACGGGATGTGTATTAAAAGTCACGGAAGTATAAAAAGGCTCGAAAAGGCACGGGTCTAGTAAAAAGGCTCGGAAACAGTACAAAAACTCACGGAAACTGTTCAAAAAGTCACGGGTACAGTTCAAAAACTCACGGGTAAAGTTCAAAAAGTCACGGGTACAGTTCAAAAAGTCACGGGAAGTTCAAAAACTCACGGGTACAGTTCAAAAAGTCACGGGAAGTTCAAAAACTCACGGGTACAGTTCAAAAACTCACGATAACCCAGAACTTCATCGTCTTCAAAACAACTCTTTTCAGAAACTAAAACCCTAACCTAAAACCTCATCTCATCATGCAAACATAATCAACCATCCACAATCAAGCACAGATAAACTTTTCAACAACAAAAAAACGCGTAAGAATAAGAAACTTACCACTGTCCTTCGCGTTTGGCCGTGAGTTCTCGTCGACATCATTACTGTATCGCCGTCGCCGGTAACTTCGCCGTCAAATTTCGGTCGCCTTTGGTACTGTTGCGCCGTCGCCTTTTCTCTCTCTTCTCTCTCTAGGGTTTCTTTTTTCAACGTTTGAAAATGACACAAACTGACAAATGGGGGTATTTTTGTCTGGTCACCTTAATTGGTGCCTTTTAAACTTAAATTAGTAACTTGGTGACATTCTCCCAAAAACAGGCCCAAATGGTGACATTTAAATTTTGAACCCTGTATATGTATATATTCAAAATTTGAGGTGGAGCACTCTTTTAGGGTCTTTCCCTTCTCATTCCGTAGCTCTATTGACTTAATTAGATATGGTTGACAGCTAGTGTTTTTATTTTTACTTAAGATGAAGCATATGTGCCGTTTAGATATCCACTTCCATATCATTGGCCAAACATTTTTATAAAATATGTATGTATGGTTGAACTTGAAATTCTTCTCTACCATCATTAACATAGAAGGAGATGTTATATATATATATATATTTATACATATGCCATTTGAAATATATATACATCTTTCTACGATTCTTGACAAGTTTTATTGCGAAGTTGACTTGATTGAGCATATTGTCGTTGACCAGCTAGCCATGTAATTAGTGGAAGCTTGCTCAACTTATTTTTCGATGAGTTGGAGCTTGGAAGTGTAGAGCTTCTAGCTTGAAGATGAGTGTGGAGCTTGACAAGGCTGTCGTTTTTGCGTGTCAAAAGATTTATATTTAAAGTTCACCTTGTTAGTGCAAGTGACTAGAGACTAGTATAGCAACAAGCAAGGGTATCGTCCACAGGGAGGTGTCATCCGTCAACCGTCTCGAGTTCTAGTGTTTATTGGAAGCATGTAAATAGAATGCGGAAATGGTGAGAATGGTGTGTGTGAGGTGTATGCATATTGCGGTGTGGTGTGTGTGGAAATGTAAAGTAAAGAATACAAATAAAAACAAAGAGAATATGGAGGGGTGAGAATGGTGTTTAAAGAGACAAATAATAAAAGGGTGGTTTGGAGAGATGCATGATAATGATCACACAAGGTACTTATTAGTTCACCAAATACAAGTGCACACCTAGTTGATTGTTAGACATTAAGTTCATCCAATTCAAGTTATGGGCTCGTTCTCACGATTAAGGAGTTCCGAAACCAAATCATCTATTATTACGAATCATTTGTTGGTTAAGGAAACCAAAATCTATTCTTGCTCCCCAAAGGTCATGGAAGAGCATGTGTCTTAAGGTCAAAGACCCATTAAGCACCAGAACATTGAGCCAAAACCTATTCTAGCACGGTCATGCATAAAACAAGTTTCATCCATTCTTTTAGAGCTAAGTGGTCAAAACTATACCCGGAAGGTCATCCATGAAAGTACAATCCTAACCCACATACACTCAAACCCATCAAAACAAGGCATTTCGATTTTCCAAAGACATACACACACAAATGAGATATTTGATTACAACTACTCCTACATTTAAGTTAATCTACTCCTAATCCCATCCATGAACACATATCAATTTCCAATCTCCACACACATGTATATCAAGATAAGAGATTATGCAATAATAACAAGAACAAATCAAAACCCAAATGGATTTAAGAACAATCATAACATAAATAAGCACAAATATAGGTTCACAATATTTCCCAAGTGGGGATTACACATAAGAGAAAACAAGAAATACAAAGAGAAGAGTTTAAAGGAGACAACCCTTGAAGAAATCCCTCCAAGTTCTCCATGAATTCCTAGCTCGAAATTGGTCCAAGACCTCTCCTTTCTCCTTGCAATCTACTCCCAAATGTGGTGGAGGATGTGTAGAAAGTGGTGGTGGTGAGCTTCCCATGGAGGAGAACCTCCATGGGAGCTTGGAAGCTTCTCTCTCTCTTGATTTGGTGAAGAAGATGAAGTGCAGCAGCTGGTGTGTTTTTCTGATGTGTTGTTCGTGCTTGAGAAGAGAGGAAAGTGGTGTTTATATAGTTAGGGAAAGTTTGGGGACGAATTGGGGTGTGAAAGGACCAAAATGCCCTTCTGAAATGGCTTGAAAACGGAAGGTCGCTGTCAAGGTCGCTGTCGGTGGCGGCGACCAGCATGGGGGCGAACTTCTCTGCCCTTTTGATGCTGAAGAGGTCGCTGGCATGTTGGCTGTCAATGGGGGCGACCTTGGCAGCGACCGTGAACTTTTCCAGCCTCGCGCACCGTTACGGAAACGCGCATATCTTCCTCTAGAAAACCCGGAATTGCATTCCGTAAAAACCGTTGGAAAGTAGACTTCCGGGGCTTTCCGAAAATATATGATAGGAAGCCCAGTTCACTATGAAGAGGGAGATATGGACCCCGAAATATGTATGTTCTGCATGGGCATTTTACAATGTCAGCCCATCAACCTTTGGAAAACAGAGTTGACCAGTGCCGCGGTCTCAGTGTCGCGTTCTAGTTCAACGGCGGATCCACCACGAAAACATGGTTTTGCTTGCCGTGGTTGACCATGAATCACGCCGCGGTTTGGGTCAACGGCGAGGCCGCGACAACTCTGAATGGCTTCCAATGCTCATTGTTTGCTCGATTTCGCCTCCCAAACTTGACTTTAAGATCAAAACCTTATTGTAGGGAATATGTACCTACACATGGCTCACAAAACCCATTATATACAAAAACAAGCTCGAAAACGAGAACAAACGATAGGGAATGGGGACCTCAAATAGGTATATAAATCGTCCGATCAAATACCCCCAAACCTATCTTTTGCTCGTCCTCGAGCAAAATTAAAAAGAAGAACAAACAAATAATAAAACATAAAAAAAAATAAAAACTAAACTAGTCCACTTTCGTAGGAAACACGATGGCACTGAGCATGTGCCACAAGCCTTTAAACCACTAGGCGATCCCTAGAGGAGGAGTTATAGTCTCCTGAGGGTTTACAGCTACGACACCCACAAACGTATACTCTGCAAGAAAAGAGTTGAGATGCAATCCACACATACCAAGCAAAGACTACACGCATGCTAGAATCTCAAATTATACCATTCAATAAACACGCATCACGCAATGCAAGTATGCCAAAACTTAGGATGTTTTCGGTTTACAAAACAACTATGCTCGAATGCCCAAGATAAAATTCGCCTCGACTCTAATCCTCACCGGATTTCAGTCATATTTTCACTCAGAACTTAGGTGCACTCTCTAGCAAACATATGCGATTTGGAGTTTAGGTATATGGAATCAAATATAATCACATATGAGTATTTTCAAATGACGCAAATTTTCTAAAAATGGATCTCATGGAAGGAATTGAAATGCCACGAACGTGGAAAGACATGCATTGACTCGCATTCCCAAGATAGACTTCCTAAGAGATCAAATGAGCTTTCCCTCACTTTTATTGGGGCCAAGGTGATTTGTGGTAGTGTTTGAGATGGAAGAGATGGTAGGAACGGGAAGGATAAAGTTATTAATCATGCTAAGGTGTGTTTACACATTACATTTTATAACAAAATTAGCTCTATACACCTTACAATACAAGCGTCTAGGCTTTGTGCTACATTTGTACCCTTATTAGTGAGTAACTTTATAATTGAAGAACTAGAAGGCTTAAGTGTTTTATATTGCAACACTTATTCTATTTTTTTTCTTTTTCTTTTTTTTTTTCTTTTTTTTTTTTTCTTTTCTTTTTGTAAACCTTTGCCTAGCACAATTTACATATATTTGCCTAAGTACACGCTTTTACAAAATTTAGAGCTAGCTTCTCCTAAGCTATACACCTCAACATGATCAATAACTAGGGAGTGGATATGTGTTTGGCTTCAATTTGCAATGAATATAGGGGTGTGGAAGTGTTTAGGCTATTTTAGTAGTTATGCACACACTCAAGCTCAAAATCATTTCTAAAAGTCCATCTACCAAGGGAATACAAGACTCAACAAGCAGTCCACATGATGAAGTTCTATGGCAATCAATGCAAAATTGATGTACAATGAGATCACAAATGAAGAAAAAAAATCGAAGAGTGTATAAGAGTAGAAACAAAACCCACAAACTTTCGTTATTTAGGCACAGTGTAGCTCACGGGTAGTCTCCACAATTTTCCTAGGCTAAGCAAGCATAGAAGTCTCATCCACCTCAACATCCAAAGATTGGCACTGTACAAGCAAATTTAAGTGACGCACGGAGCTAAAAGCATGCAATGCATGTCTCTACCGGCACGCAAAGAAAAACAACTCAACAAAATGGACTCATTTCCAAAAAAAATTTAAAATTGATCGTTTTGTGCAGAGATTTGAAAATTTTCTAAACATAACAAAAATAAAAACAAAATAAACAACGAAGGTGTCCACACCCCCAAACCTAAACTTAACATTGTCCTCAATGTTGCTCAAATCATAAAATATGGACAATCCTTAGCAAAATTCGGAGATGAGAACAAAATAAAAAGCTAACAACAAAACACAACAAATCCTAAGATCTAAGCACAATACAAATCCACTCTTAGATCTAAACAAAAATAAAAGTTACAAACACTACAAGCATAGCATTTTCACATTAAGCTCATGGGCAATTTCCGCCCAACTCAACAACTAATCCACAAGCACTCTATTTAAGGTAGAGGAATTACCTCTTGTGGCTACGTCCAACGCGTCCGTTGTGGCGATGCCGTTTCACTTGGGGGTTGTTAGGTGCGATAAGCGCACACATATGGTTCTCAAGAGTTGTGTGGTCCATATGACCTGAAAATTCTCTTTCCTTGCACAAACACAACTCAACAAACATTAAACGCATATGCTATAAAGAAAATAGAAAAAACAAGTGTTTATTTTCAACATATCTAAACACAATCCGCAAAGCAATTAAATCTAAAATTTACAGAACCTAAGCTAAAACAAGAAACAATCAACGAATAGGCCTCCCCGGCAGCGGCGCCATTTTGACATGGCTGTCGTTTTTGCGTGTCAAAAGATTTATATTTAAAGTTCACCTTGTTAGTGCAAGTGACTAGAGACTAGTATAGCAACAAGCAAGGGTATCGTCCACAGGGAGGTGTCATCCGTCAACCGTCTCGAGTTCTAGTGTTTATTGGAAGCATGTAAATAGAATGCGGAAATGGTGAGAATGGTGTGTGTGAGGTGTATGCATATTGCGGTGTGGTGTGTGTGGAAATGTAAAGTAAAGAATACAAATAAAAACAAAGAGAATATGGAGGGGTGAGAATGGTGTTTAAAGAGACAAATAATAAAAGGGTGGTTTGGAGAGATGCATGATAATGATCACACAAGGTACTTATTAGTTCACCAAATACAAGTGCACACCTAGTTGATTGTTAGACATTAAGTTCATCCAATTCAAGTTATGGGCTCGTTCTCACGATTAAGGAGTTCCGAAACCAAATCATCTATTATTACGAATCATTTGTTGGTTAAGGAAACCAAAATCTATTCTTGCTCCCCAAAGGTCATGGAAGAGCATGTGTCTTAAGGTCAAAGACCCATTAAGCACCAGAACATTGAGCCAAAACCTATTCTAGCACGGTCATGCATAAAACAAGTTTCATCCATTCTTTTAGAGCTAAGTGGTCAAGACTATACCCGGAAGGTCATCCATGAAAGTACAATCCTAACCCACATACACTCAAACCCATCAAAACAAGGCATTTCGATTTTCCAAAGACATACACACACAAATGAGATATTTGATTACAACTACTCCTACATTTAAGTTAATCTACTCCTAATCCCATCCATGAACACATATCAATTTCCAATCTCCACACACATGTATATCAAGATAAGAGATTATGCAATAATAACAAGAACAAATCAAAACCCAAATGGATTTAAGAACAATCATAACATAAATAAGCACAAATATAGGTTCACAATATTTCCCAAGTGGGGATTACACATAAGAGAAAACAAGAAATACAAAGAGAAGAGTTTAAAGGAGACAACCCTTGAAGAAATCCCTCCAAGTTCTCCATGAATTCCTAGCTCGAAATTGGTCCAAGACCTCTCCTTTCTCCTTGCAATCTACTCCCAAATGTGGTGGAGGATGTGTAGAAAGTGGTGGTGGTGAGCTTCCCATGGAGGAGAACCTCCATGGGAGCTTGGAAGCTTCTCTCTCTCTTGATTTGGTGAAGAAGATGAAGTGCAGCAGCTGGTGTGTTTTTCTGATGTGTTGTTCGTGCTTGAGAAGAGAGGAAAGTGGTGTTTATATAGTTAGGGAAAGTTTGGGGACGAATTGGGGTGTGAAAGGACCAAAATGCCCTTCTGAAATGGCTTGAAAACGGAAGGTCGCTGTCAAGGTCGCTGTCGGTGGCGGCGACCAGCATGGGGGCGAACTTCTCTGCCCTTTTGATGCTGAAGAGGTCGCTGGCATGTTGGCTGTCAATGGGGGCGACCTTGGCAGCGACCGTGAACTTTTCCAGCCTCGCGCACCATTACGGAAACGCGCATATCTTCCTCTAGAAAACCCGGAATTGCATTCCGTAAAAACCGTTGGAAAGTAGACTTCCGGGGCTTTCCGAAAATATATGATAGGAAGCCCAGTTCACTATGAAGAGGGAGATATGGACCCCGAAATATGTATGTTCTGCATGGGCATTTTACAATGTCAGCCCATCAACCTTTGGAAAACAGAGTTGACCAGTGCCGCGGTCTCAGTGTCGCGTTCTAGTTCAACGGCGGATCCACCACGAAAACATGGTTTTGCTTGCCGTGGTTGACCATGAATCACGCCGCGGTTTGGGTCAACGGCGAGGCCGCGACAACTCTGAATGGCTTCCAATGCTCATTGTTTGCTCGATTTCGCCTCCCAAACTTGACTTTAAGATCAAAACCTTATTGTAGGGAATATGTACCTACACATGGCTCACAAAACCCATTATATACAAAAACAAGCTCGAAAACGAGAACAAACGATAGGGAATGGGGACCTCAAATAGGTATATAAATCGTCCGATCAGAGCTGAATGACAATCACATCAATCCGTTGTATTATTTGTATGCATGATAACTAAAAATTAACTAGCCTGCATATGCATCATGCAAAGTAACTAATATTTATTTTACAAATGCAGATCGGTCTAGGACAATAAAGAAATAAAGTTGAGAAAAATAGCAACTCACTGAGAATCGTTATATGTAGGGACAAAGTACTTTTGGAAACTTGCTACTTACACAAAAGATAAGTCATACTCTTAACTCGTTTGTTGAGAAAAATAGCAACTCACTGAGAATCATTATATGTAGGGAAAAAGTCACTACAACAAAAATGACATATAGTAATAAAAAATATATGTACAATAGGTGAAAAATTTGTCACTATATATATATATATATCAATATTGTGATAAAAAAGGTGTCACTAAAAATTCGTCACTAAAAATATTTGTGACACTTATAATGGCATTGTCACTGTGGTTAGTGATAATTATTTTCAATTGTCACAAACCATAACTTTTAGTGACAAATTGTTAATCGATCTTAATGAGTGATGAAACAAAAAATATGTCACTATATACAAGTTAGTGACAATTAACTATTTAAAGATTTTGTCACTGTACATTTTTCGTGACAATTTATTGTTTAAAAATTATGTCATTATTCACAAACTTAGTGACAATTAATTATTTGAAAAATGTGTCACTATACACAAATTTAGTGACAATAATCTATTTGAGGATTTTGTCACTATATATATTTTTGGTAATAATTTATCATTACATGAAAAAAGATGTTTTATGACATTTATTTATGATGGTTTTTTTTTTTTAACCATCAATCATGTGTGATGGTTTTTAAAAACCATCATAAGAACTTGATGGTTTTTAAAAAGTGTCAAGTCTTGATGATGCTTTCAAATAATGTCATTAAATGTTGATGGTTTTTAAAAACCATCAAGAAGTGTTGACGTTTAAAAACTATCAAGAAGTGTTGACATTTAAAAACCATCAAAAAGAGTTAATATCTTTTTGATATTAAATTTTTTTATCTAAATTCCTTATATTTAATTTTTTTTTTAAATCTTAAACAGTTAGTTAAATGCCTTTCTAATACGATTAATTTCTATTAAAATTTTGGATTATTAATTTTAATAATTAACTGTTTAAAACTTAAAAACCTAATACTTATCTTTTTAACTTTCATCAAACCTAACCGCCTTCAAATGGTTCTCATATCTCATTGCTAGTGGAGGAAGGAAGCATTTTAACACCATTAGCTAGACAGCCACCCACTGTTCAACTCTTCTCAAGTCTGTTATCGTCAACATCTTTTTCTTGATTTTGATCTGTGATTTTTTTTCGTCTCTACAATTATAAGTCCAAAGTTTTTCATCTCTTCGGAAGAGACATGGCTATCCATAAGGTTCTCGATGGCGAAAAACTTAGGTTCGTTATTATTATTTTTCTTGAATTATTTTTTTCTTGTTTGATTCTGAACTAGGATTTTTTTTTTCATTTAAGATATTGTTTTATTGTGTGATTGCTTAAGGGAATATTTTGAATCAATTATCTAGATAGATCTGGCTCTGTTAGTTAATCGAATCGAACATCTTGTTTTTCTTTCTTTATTAAAGTTCACTTTTTTTATAATCATGTTTAAATGTTTAATTAAGGTTTGAGTGAAAATTGTCCTAAGTTCTATAATTTTCTTGTCAAAACTGGTTTGAATATAAGAAAATATTGTCAATTAATTTTTTTTTTTTCAGGTAAAATTAGACAATAGTTCTCTCATGATGGCAAGATTGAACCAATGACCACATTTACACATGGAAATTTTGCTACATGGACTGCAGAAGGAAAAGAAATTTGGGAACAACATTGATGAATACAAGTTGACTGCTAATATTGTATCTAAATTCTTTGTTTTGTATGCCTAATTACCTTGTACACAAGTGGCATCCAATGTTTTTGTGTAAAATTTGTAAATATATTTCAGTATATTGTGTGTAAAAATTCCTCATTACTTGTATTATATATAAATTTTAATTGTTATAATATAATCATTTTTATTTGTTTGTATAATCCTTATAATGATTTGGGATTCAATTTTAATATATTATATTTATATACTACAATATTAATGTAATAATTGCTATTAAATTAATTATAATTTTTTTAAATAAAAAACTATTTTTGATGGTTAAATACTATCAAAATTTCATGACGGTTATCGACCATCAATATTTATTGACATTTTTTTGATGGTTATCCACCATCATTGGTTTGTGACAGTTAAAAAGCATCAAGAAGTAATGATGTTTTTTAAACCGTCAAGAATGACTTTTTTATGACAGTTTTAAACAGTCATAAAACAATGTTTATGACAATTTTTAACCATCATAAAACCTCTTATTATGTCACTATTCACAAACTCAAGGACAATTAATTATCTAAAAATTTTATTATTATGCATAATTAGTGACAATTTAAGGTTACTATTGTTTTAGTATCTAAGTAGTTCTGTCGGTAATATTAAGTAGCTGGGTGCTTTGTTTTGCGGGGCTTTGTTGGCGGCGGCTTTGTTGGCGACATGTCTTGCTTTTCTTGTATCCTCTGGCTGGCCTTTTTGGCCTTTTTTCAATAATATTGTTGTTTCAAAAAAAAAAAAAAAAAAAACATATTTATTGAAAACAAACATATAAGAAGACATATCATATATATATATATGATATACTTGTATTATGAAATTAAAATAATTATAATATTCATAATTCAATTATAATATTAAATTTAACATAAAAAAAAGAAAGAATAAAGAACATCTTTAATTAATTCCATAATGTTTGAATGTTAGGCATTCGAACACTTTCGAATGACTTTCCACAACGCAACTTGCTTCGCATCCTGCAAGAAGTTTTTTTTTGCTCATGCAGACTTTGCATCTCCATGTATACATAGAATCTCAACCAAATCAAGAAGCTCTAGCATGGTATATTGAGACAATCAGGAGATAGTAGAGAGAAAACTTGTCTGCAGTAAAATTATACCTACAAGACATGCACTTATACTCTATAGAAAATAAAATCCTTTTTAAAATTGAATTCCAAACAGTAATTATTATATGTAGTCTTCGATAAATGTGTGAGTTTCATTTTTTTTACTCAAATCTTGATTAATTTTTAAGATTCCAATTGATTTAGTTGGCTCTACCAAAATGGAATACAAGATGAAACAAAATCATATATGTATTACCTTGCAATTGCATAAAAAATTGTCAAGTACATTCATAATTATAAACAATTACCTTAATAGTCCAAGCATTTATGTAATAGTACAAAAAAAAAAAAAAAAAAAAATTAGGTGCATTATTTGCTTCTTCTTTTTTTCTCTTTAAATAGCATGACATTTTATCAAACAGTTTATGTGCATCTAGCCTAGTGAATAAAAAAAAATTCAAGTTCATATAATACTCAGGTTAATCAATAAATCAATTGACAATAACACTTTCTTTTTTTCACATACATTAAAACATAACCAAAAACACAAAAAAAAAAAAGAAAAAAAAAGCATACAATTAGAGAACAAACCGGGATAATTGGCTTACGGAAAAAGATCGTCAGATTGAAGAGATCTTTGAGCGCTCGTTGCATTCTTAGCTTAACGAAAAATGTATAAAAGTCTTAGATGAGAGTGTTACAAAGGTCTCGAACATTTTTTTCAAAGGTCTCGGAGAGTGTTACCAAAGTCTCGGACATAGCATAAAAGTAAAGTATCGGACATTTTTTCATAAGTCTCAGACTTTTTTCAAAAGTCTCGGAGAGTATTATCAAAGTCTTGGACATAGCATAAAAGTCTCGAACATTGTTTTCAAAAGTCTCGGAACCATGTTAAAAAAGTCTTGGACATTTAGCCTAAAAGTCTCGGACAATGTTTTCCAAAGTCTCGGACATTATTTTTTCGAGACTTATGGACTTTATGCCGAGACTTATTAACTTTAAGTTTTTATTCATTTTTATTGTATAATCCCCACTATTATGTCTTAATGATACACCAACTTCATTTTGTTAATTATTTGTTTGTACAGGAAAATGGATTGGGTTAGAATAGTGATATCCTATAATGGTCGATGGCAGCAACTACTAGACGGAAGCCAGAGGTTTGTTGGCTCGGATAATCAGGGAATATTAGTGTCAAAGAAGATCACCTTTGATGAGCTTTTGGCACACGTGCAGTCCATTGCCCACTATAATCCAAACAAATACAATATTGATCTACAGTCAATATCATGCGTTTCTAGCACTACATGTTGCACATTTGTAAAGAACGACGATGATGTTAAGTTTATGCTAGGGGAAGACAGGGTGATTCCTCAAGTATGTGTTAGCCTAATTGAAAGGAGATGTGGAGGTGTGATGGGTGATGCCATCCCTGTTCATGGAAATCCCCAAGATTATCCATCCGTCAACGGTAGTAACCAAATGTTGACACAATGGAGTGGGACCGATAACGATGGAAATACCCAAGGTGCAGAAAACATATTAAGTGTCCCGCCTGCTCTATTTGACCTTGCAGCTCACGTTGAACATCATTTTGACCATTACTTTGGGCGTCAATTTAAGGCCAATATTGAGCTAAATATAGAACCCAATCATGATCATATAGATTACTGTGAAAACGTTGTTGAAAAACCTATACAACGTCAAACTGAAGGAAGGTGTGTACAAGGTGACCATCCCCGTTGTAGTGCAGTAGATGTCCTAGAAAATCTTACCACCATGGGTTCCAATAATCAGTCATCTTGGGTTATTCCCAGATTCGAAGCGTATTCGTTTGGTCAAGTGAAAAACACTATGGGATCATGTGATCCTAACACTTTGATTTACAAAGGTCAATTTTTTCTAAAAAAAAAAAGCAATTTAAAGAGGTTAGTAGGACTTCATGCAATGAGGGAGAACTATGAATGAAAGGTGAAAAGGTCAAATAAGTCAGTTTTACATTTGGTGTGCAAGATTGACAATTGTTTGTGGAAATTAAGAGCGGTGAGGAGA
Source organism: Acer campestre (assembly GCA_954870605.1). Lineage (NCBI taxonomy): Eukaryota > Viridiplantae > Streptophyta > Magnoliopsida > Sapindales > Sapindaceae > Acer > Acer campestre. Next base: position 21,012,314 of record OX940800.1, on the reverse strand, counting down.
GATGAAGGCACATACTTTCAAGTGAGAAGTTTTGTAAGTGAACATAGTTGTCCCTTAGAAGAGGTCTACCGGTGTCACTGATAGGCTAGTGCAGCCATAATCAGTAAAATAATAACCCCTAGACTCCAACGAGAGTATGGTCATCTAATGAAACCTAAAGACATAATTACGAATATGAAAATAATGTATGACATCCAAGTTATGTACAGTAAGGCTTATCAAGCCTTGCATTATGCATTGGCATTAACTTATGGAGGTCATGAAGAAACGTTCCAACTACTGCCATCTTTTGGTTATGTTACGGAGCAACACAATCCTGGCATAATCACAGATTTATAGTGCACAAAGGACAATAAATTTTTGTATTTCTTCATGGCATTAAGGGCTTCAATTAGAGGTTTCCAACGGTGTATGTGTCCCGTGATTGCTGTTGATGGTACCTTTCTAAAAGGGAAATGTCGGGGTAGAATGTTTGTGGCAACAACACAAGATGGCAATGAATAAGCCTATCCAATAGCTTTTGGTTACAGGGATTCAGAAAACAACGCTTCTTGGGAGTGGTTTTTGGATTGCTTGAAGGGTGCCTTCAGTTATATTGAAGATTTGGTTCTCATTTCTGATCGACATGCAGGCATAGAAGTCGGGATAGCTAGCGTCTTCCCACATGCAACCCATACCATATGTGCTTGGCATTTTTCTGAAAACATAAAGAAACATTTCCATAGAAAGGATGTAGTAGGGCTGATGTTTGCAGCAGCGAAAAAATACCGAGAATTACAATATAACCATTACATGGGCGAGTTACGTAGCCTACACCATAATGCGTACAAATATGTTGTCAATACCGGGGCTAGAAAAGTGGTCATGTGTCCATTGTCCCCAATGAAGGTATAAATTGCTGACAACCAATGTTGATGAATGCTTGAACTCATGCATGAGATTTGCACGAAAACTGCCAATGCTGACTTTGGCCGAGTTCATAAAGTATATGCTGCAACGTTGGTATTATGACTGTTATCGAGCTACACTCGCCATGCATCATCAACTAACTAATGCTGCACAATTGGTGATCTCGAAATGTATTTAGAAATGTAGTTTCATGACCATAAGTCATGTTGATTGGAACACATTTTTGGTTAAATTGAAAGGAGATCAGTGGACGATGAACTTGTTGCAAAAGACTTGCACATTTAACAAATTCCAAATTGATTATCTACCATGTTATCATGCACTTGCAGCAGCTAGGTAATTTTTACATTCTGTTAAATATTTTTAATTTTCTCATATATTCCTATAGTTTATTATGTTCACATGTTATGTTCCATTATTTCAGAGTGCGAAACTTAGATTACACTTCCTTATGTGTAGACTACTACAAGAGGGAAACACTTGTGGACGCATATTTGGTGCCTATCATGCTTGTTGGGCATCCTAATACTTGGAAAGTGTTTGAAGATATAAGACAGCATGTGGTATTACCTCCAAAATTCAAAAGAGACAGACAATAAGAAGTTGGTCTGGGACGCCCGCAAGAGAATCGATTTCAATCCGTATCAGAGAGGACATCCACACAGATGTGTAGAAGATGTCACAAAACTAGGCATAATAGTAGGTGGTGTACTAACCCTCCGGTGGTTCCAAGCGGCAGTACCCAACCTATCCTTGACCAATTTCGTTGCAAATGTAGTATGTGCCACCAAGTCGAGCACAACAAACAAACATGCCCGACTAAGGAGACAAATCCCCAGACACAGTAATCCAGAATAAATAAGGAAATGTTGTTTTGATAATGTACAAATGAAAACTGAGACTTTTGTGTATATGTCAGAGACTTTTGTGTATATGACCGTAACTTTTTATGTGTATGGTCTGAGACTTTTCTGTACATGTCCGAGACTTCTGTGTACATGTCTGAAACTTTTGTATATATGCCCGAGACATTTTATTTGTATGGTCCGAGACTTCTTATGTGTGTGGTCTGAGACTTTTTTGTACATGTCTGAGACTTATGTGTAAATTTCTAAGACTTTTTTGTACATGTCCGAGACTTTTATGTATTTATGTCCGAGATTTTTGTTAAATTTGTTTTGAGACTTTTTATGTGTATGTTCCCAGACTTCTTTTATATGTGTGTTCAATACTTTAGTTAAATATGTTTCGAGACTTTTTATATGTTAATGGTCTAATGCTTTAGTTAAATATGTTCTGAGATGTTTTTATATATGAGTATGGTCCGAGACTTGTAAATGATAATAATTTATGAACTAATTTCTATGGAAATTTATGTGGAACTAATTTCTGAACTAGTGGATATTTGCATAAAAAATATTACACAGAGGACAATAAAAAATATTACAAAAACTGTTTCCACTTATGAAGGCAAAGTCTTTGAGTTACAAAAGACTACAACGGCCATCTTCAACTGTATTGCCTCCATATCTTTATCCTTCCACTCGAACTTCTTCTTTTTTCCTACCGTGTGCTCAATTAACAGAAGCATATGGGGACTACAAATTACCCCTATTAAACCAAAAAACACATCAAATGTGAACAAAATGCAAAATCAACAAATTAATTGGAATTAAAGCAACAATGCCATTTCACTTATAATTGACCCATTTGATTGTTGTGGAACATTTGATTTTGGGGTTATGGCCATATGTATTTGATTGGCTTCCACCTTACAGAGCGGCTGGTCACTGGTTCTCTTTGTATAAAATCCCGCCTCTGCCAACATCGATGGTAACAACCACAGTAAGCAGGCCACCTGTTTGTTCCTATGCTGAAATGGAACCTTCTGCATGAATGGATCGTACATATGGATATTTCGAAGAACGAGATCAATACTGACCATAATCCAATGGCACCCTCCGACGTTGCATGACACCAAAAGCTACAAGGCAATATAAAGTCATGTAAGATACGTTGACTTATGAAATCGAATTTCCAATTTCGTTTCCAATACACTCACAGTGTCAACCTCGTGCCATGGACGAAATCCAGGTCCTCTGAGTCCATTTGCCCAAACAAGAGCACCCTCATTGTCCCAATTTTGAGTCAACATGGGCCATTTCCGCTCGTCTGGTGGTGTCTCTACATCACTGAACATACTCACCCATTGCCGGTACATGTGTGCTTGAATAACAATTAACAATAGTTATATCCGACACGTTTGTAACCATATAATAATTATTAATATAACCGTCCATATAACAATTAACAACAAACTTACATAGAATTGTGTATCAATAATCTCTACGCTCTAATTGTAGACCTTAAGAAATGCACGCTGACGATTCTGCACGATCTGTAAATATGTGTCCATATGTTGACAAAAAGGAAACAAAACTAACGTTAAAATACAGTACAAAGTAAATAAATAAATAAATAAATAAACATCCGATGTACCAAATTCATACAGTATCTTCCAACTCCGCATGGTTTGCTTCGAATTCTTCGAACCAAGGGACTCCGAACTCATCCCCCCCATCCACAACACGCTTGTATCATTGAAGAAGAATAAACATTAAAATTAAGTAGTTTTATCAAATCTAGGAAAATATTACCAAAAATGTAGTATGTCATACATTTCCGTTCTCTTCTACTTGAACATCAAGTATACGTCCAAGTGTTCCCGGTGAACTGGTTTAGTAGGGAAAAATTTGTAGGCCGCCTCAGTCTTAGACTTCTTTCGCCTACATGGGTTAGTGTAGGGAGTAATCATTTGTGAATTCCATTTGCGTTCACGCACTGGGCGGACCACCTACAATCTAGGGTTTGCCGCTTGTTCTGAAGCGGTGGCAACAATGTGCTACTCACTTTATGCACAAATAGCTGAAGCACCTGCAGTGTCCTCCTGACTCTGTGTACTAACAACTGAAGTGCCTGCAGTGTCCTGTTGACTATATGCACCAACATCTGAAGTGCTTACAATAGTGTCCTACTAGGGGGAGGTACTGCATTCTTACGGGGCAACGCTGCAGTACCCTACAGGGGAGGAGGTGGACCATATACACCTGCAGTGTCATGCTAGGGAGGAGGTGGATCATGTACATCTGCACTGTTTTGCTGGGGAGGAGGTGGTTAATGTACCACTGCACTGTCCAGCTGGGGAAGATATACTGAATCTATACGGGGCAACGTCGTAGTATCCTTAGTATCCTTATGAGAGGTCTCTACACTGTCTCTTTATCTACCTAAGCCCTGTTGGGGCGTCACCCCTAAAGCCTCATAATGAAAAGGGTCATCTGTATGCATCTGAATTGATGTCCCCTGAAGTGTCTGTATCATACGAACCAACTCTTTGTGTTGCTCCTCTCTAACCATATCACTCTCCTTTCTTCTAGCTTTACTTTTTCGGACCTCCTCCCATAATGCTTCTACTGCATTGTTGACATCGACAAACCGACGTTCCAAATGGTCTGGTACTGCCTGAAGGATAAAATCATCACATGTTAGATTTAAAATGCAAATTCTTATCTCAAATTGACCTCATGCACTAACAATTTATATACCTCTAGTACAGGAGATCGTCGCTCTGCATCGTTATCCCCTCTCCTCCTAGAGGACACTAATCTCAAATCGGTATGCCTACCAATTGCAGTTGCATCTGTATCTAGGACAGTGTTCGGTCCAGTATTATCAATTGTCTACTGTTGGGATGCACGAGAACTAGACCTAGTCTGTCTGACTGTGTCTGGCTCTCTCAACACCTCAGCATCTGAAGCAAACAGTGACAAATCTCCCACGCCTAGCATATCGACCATCAAAGCTTCATCGGGGTATAGATTGCCCACCTCGTCAATCCCCTAGTACTACCATAAACCCCTCTCCGCTTTTGTGGGGATCAGCTCTGACTCCACGAACATCTAAAATTTTAACGTAAAAACTTCCATGACATCAGAAACTTGGAATGACAATTACATTCAGATGTGTACTAGCTAGATAATTACCTTTGCGGTGACTATCTTGTCCAGTTTATCCCCCCTCGGTCGGTTGATCAACTCCCACTTCAAAATGTGTGGGAAAGGTTGTTCAAGTTGCCTAATAGTTGCAAATCTCGTGGCAAGAGTTGGAATAACTTCATAGGCAAAAACCTACAACACAATCAAAGGAAATATTATTAATTAGTAGGAAAACATAACAACTCGATAATTAATTTATTTGTGGTAATTATGATTCCAAAGGCTCACCAATAGCGCGTATTGTATCGTTTCGGCTGCCTGACAATTGCCTTTTTCAACCCAAATATAGTGTATTTGTATACATACGAACCCTACGGGAATGCATTGAACGCATCCAAGTCATCAACAAGGTGCAACTACCACATAGGGATGCATTTCCTCTCTTTCGCACCGATTAAAACACAATTCAACATGTACATCAGACATAGCTTCACTGCATCCAAGGGTTGATCCTATTGACCTTGTTCAATCTTTGCTTCAAGTTCTAAAAAAGTGACATCCTCTCGACCATGGAAATACCTGTAGTGTATGCCATTCGGGACATCCACATATAGCTCCGTGTTCAGAATGGCTCCGAACTTCAACCCAGTGATCAAACAAAACTCGACCTTAGAAAACTGGACGGTATGTGGACCCAACAGAAACCTCATCTCATCACTAGGTCTGTCGTGGTGAACTCATGCAATAGCATCCAATGCATAATACCACCAGAAAACGCCATTCCTCGCTGCATCTGTTGCCAATGGCTAAAACATGACTGCTAATACATACGTTGCACTTCAGCCCTATTTTCCACGACTCCATTAAGTGCCTCATCGATTACGACCAAGTTTTGCATGTGGTTATGGTGAGTAATCTTGACTTTATACCACCAGTTGTCCTAGGGGCTTGCCCTCGGTTTACTCAAATTCCTCATCTGCAATTCAAAATATAAAATAGGTCGAGAAATTTTTCCTAGAAAAAAAGTTTTCGAACAATATTAAAAAGTCTTAGAACAATATAAAAACATCTCGGTTAAAAGTCTCGGAATGCAATAGAAAAGTCTTAGAACTCTTTTTAAAAAGTATCAGAGTGTGATACAAAAGTCTCGAAAAGTGTTACAAAAAGTCTTGAACGAAAGTTTTGGACAACAGTTTCCGAGACTTTTGTCCCACTGTGCGAGACTTTTGTAAATCTTTCTGAGACTTTTGTAACACTTTCTGAGACTTTTGCAACACTGTCCGCGACTTTTACTAACCCTATTCATTGTTCACCATCTTCCATGATCTACCAAAACCAGGTATAAACTAAAAACACTACAAAATTGATATTAACGATGAAAAAAATACAAAACAAATATATAACCCAACAAACACAATCAAATCGGTATTGAAAATCAAATCGTTGAAATTACATACCTTGTTTTGGATTGAAAACGAAAACGAAATCAAAATGGAGGACTAAACGTTGCCGTGTATTGTAGAAATCCGATTGTGTGCTCGGAATAGTCGCAGTCAAAGTGAAAGTGAAGAGTTAGAATGTGATATGTCATTGCTAGATGAAAAGTTAAATGAATAGTGAGAGGCAAAATGAAACATGGGTTTTCAAAATACCTAACGTGGAAGTGCTTGAGGGGGCATTGTTATCCGTTCAACATGATAGATGCCTTTTAAACATAACTTATTAAAACAATGACAGTCTTGAAAACCAACCTTTAAAAAGTGCCATTTATTTTTTGAACCCCAAAAAGACAAGTCATACTCTTAACCAGATTGTTGTTATCTATTGAAAGTTGAATACAGGTGATAAGTTATTTATTTTTTTAAGTTATAAATATTTTTACATTAAAACCCTTTCAACTATTACTTGTTATATATTTACATTTTTATATATTAAAAGATAACTATAGCAAGTAATTTAAACTATTATTTGTTATATATTTATATTTCAATATATTAAAAGACAATATACAACAAATAATTTAAATACTTTTAAAAAAAAGTAATTTAATGTTTTTTTAAAAAAACATTTATAGTTTGAGGTCATCACTTCAATTGTCCCGTGTGTGGTTCTCGTACATGGAACTTTGAAAATTTTAATGATCGATCTAACCCCAAATTGTACAAATAAAAGAGGTGTAAAACTCTAAAATAAAATTTAATAAAACTAATCAAATTGTAAAAAAAAAAAAAATTAAAAGGTCATTACTATAATATAGTTGGAAATTCAAAAAATGTAGTTGTTTAAGTATTAAAGCAACAAGGTTTTGTGACTGTTAAATTTTTTAAAAGGTGAAGAAAAGATAATATTTTTATGGTTAAGGTCAGGAGAGAATGAAAACTGGAAATATATTTGTTTTGTGAGAATAGTTTTGGAATCATAAAATTGATATAAATTTAAGTTGTTTTTAATTAAATGAAAATTAAGTGGTAGAAAATTTTCACTTTTATGAAAAAAAGTGATTTTAAGAGTTATTTAAGTGATTTTATCACTTGAAAAATCAAACAAACAATTGAATGAAACACAATAAGTGTCATTAAGTGTTAAGTGGGAAAATCAAACAGGCCCTTAGACTTTATCAGTCATCACCAAACAAGACATCTTCATTTTTAGATAATGTCCTCTCTCTTTATATAACAATTTTATATTTTAAGAGAGAATACTTAAAATTTTAAAATATTAAATTTCTTTTTCTTTTTCTTTATTTAATAAGAAAATTATAACGATATACCTAACTAGACAGGAGGAAATTTATTAATCAGTAAAGTTTCTATTATATGTAATTATATATCAAACCTATTAAGACTATATGCATATAAGAAAATAGAACATATAAGGTAAGTTTGAGATTGCTTTGGTTAAATTATATAATCAATTTATATCTTAACTTAAGTGTAGTGTTTTGGGTTAGCCCATCTCATTATATATTAGGCCCAATCAAGAAGCCCAATCGAAGCCTGACCCAGAAGCCTATTCCAGAAACTTCTCAGCTATTGTAACAAACTGATATGTTGACAGCTGGTGACTTTATTTCAAGCGGTGCACTTACTGTTGCTCTTATCTGATCACGTGAAGGAATCAGTCGTGGCAAGCTCTGATTGGCCAAGTGAGATATCGGTGCTGAGTCAGATGATAAGGAATATAAAAAGAAGAAGATGAGGAGAGAGAACTAATTATATTTCATTCTCTAGGGTTTCTGATTGTTGCTCTCTCTCTCTTACGATAGAAAAGCTCTCTTGTTTCTCTCTGTTTTCAATCTGTGTAACTTGGTGAATCCAAGTGATTCTTGTGTGATTCTTGTGAGATTGTTGTGCATTAGAGTGATTCTAGTGCTGTTTTACAGAGTTGTAAGTGTTTGTGTGATCTGTGACTTGATAGATTGTAGATCGAGGGTTTTGTAAGGCTTATCTACTATTGTAATAGTTGATTAGGTGACTGGGAGTGGTTTTTGGGTTGTGTAAAGGTTTCGGTTAGTGTTCTTCTTGCTTGTAATCCATTCATATAGTGAAGAGAGCCTTTCTTGGAAAGGTTCAACGTGGATGTAGGCTCATTTGAGCTGAACCATGATAAACTTCTGTGTCTTTAATTCTTCTTTTTCTCATCTCTGATTTACTCTTTTTACTGGTTCAGATTCACCTTGTTTGAACCTTGTTAGTTTTGGAGATTGATTAGAAAGATTTATTGCCTAAGATACTGCCTTGTAGTGGCAGTTATTTTCGTTTATGTTTCATCTCTTTTGCTGTTGGTAAACATATATATATTTCTGCTATTTCACAAAGTAAGTGAATCTTACTAGTTTATTTTGAGTGATAACAACAGAGTGTTAAAGGTTTTATACAGGTTTAAAACCTAAACATTAAGAAATAATTAGCTTAACAAAAAACCAAGTAGGTATTTCGCAAACAAAACTTTAAAATTGTTTAACTTTTAAAACGAAGGAAAATGTATTTGACAAAATGACTAAAATATATGTTATTAAGGAATATGAAAATTAAATGATATAACAATTATATATTAAAAATTAAATATATAAAATATAATTATCATAAATCTAAATATTAATAAATAAATATTCAAATAATTATAAAAAGTTATTCAAATTGTCGAAAGTTGATTTATCCACCTCCATCGAAGAAGACATCGACGCCATTTGGCATTGACGATACTAATGTCGTCGTTGCCGGAGATAGATTGATCCACCTCCGATTTTGGAGGAGGCAAGAGCCTATTAAGGTATTTGAATATCTAACACTGGAGGAGGCTCGCCCCCTCCTTGGAAGAAGATCGGTGCTCTTCTGGCATTGGAGGAGGTGAGAGCCTCTTTTTTAACAATAAATGGAGGAAACTTCACCTCCTTTCGCAAGAATAGAGGAGGGAAACTCCTTTACTACGTGATGGGATACCGGCCTCCTCTTACAATGCCATATCTCTTTCGACCTCCAACTCTAGTGGTGACCACTACAACTGTTTGATTTTTGTTTTTTTGTTTTAAAAAAAAAAAAATCAGTTTCTAAATATTATTAATAAATGTAAGGGAATTATATTCATTCTATTAAAATAATAATGGTGTTATGGACATTTCTATTGTAGAAATCCGCAAATACAATCATGCAAATCTAAATCCACACACGGATATTGAAAGGAATAAAGGAAGAAAAGAAATGACATGAGAAATTTTACGTGGTTCAGGAAAAGCCTACGTCCACGGAGCTCACCCACACTCAAATCCACCATAACAAGTGATGAGGTCGTTTGTGTGCTCAACAAAATGATATTTTAAATGTGTTCGTTTTGAAAACCGATTTTCACCACTTAGATAGAAAATTAGTAAAGTGGTAAGTAGGATTCGTTCCACAGGGAATTAGAGTAATTAGTTGAATTAATTAGCTAATCTAAATGTGATAAAATAAACCATAGATCAATGGATGAGTGAATGGGTTGTCAAGCCATCAAACATACATGTAAAATAAACCTAATAAAACTACTAAAATGGAATGCTCAACAAATCTAGATAAGATATATGGAATAAACAATTAATGTGAATTCTAGGGAAATGATAGAGTAGCTAATGGACAATGAGCAATTCATACATGGCTTCTTTAATGCACTATCTACACAATCAAGGACCAATCTCATTCGAAAGTGTTGTTTAGGTCGTCACTACGAACCCTAAACAACTTCCCACCGCAATGCCTAACCGATTAAAGAGAGGGGGTCACGGCAGGATCGGTTAGTGACGATCAAATGGTCTAGGCAATCGAGGTTGATCACCCCTCCAAAAGCCTATCCTATTCACTATGTGCTCTAATCGATTAAGTGTGTCAATAACTCAATCAATTTTATCACAAATAAATCCTACAACATATTGTAATCAACAAGTGTGTCAATACCCATTTAATCACATAAGTGCAAGATCTAATTAAAAAGTAAATAAAACTTAAATCATGCAAACATAATATTTAAAGCTTTAATAAATACTCATGTCCAAAAAGTCTCTCAAATCATCCCATAAAATGGGGGTTTTAATTACACATAAATACAAACAAGAAAAGGAAGTAAAATGGAGAGAAATCACCCTTGGGTCTCTCTTGTAAGCTTGATCCTTCCTTGAGCTCCCTTGCTTGAATCTTATGCAAAGAGTGGGTGTTGAGGATATGTCTAGATAGGTGGAGTCATATGGAAAGTGACAAAGGAAATGGGTGGAGAAGATGGAAAGAGAGGAATGATTTAGGTGGAGTAATCTAGATGTTGAGTTTTAGGTAGAAGAGAAAATGGAGAGATAAGGAATCGTGGAGAAAAGAGGTTTCTTTATGAACAAGAGTTGTCAAGAGTTAGCATAAAATGGTGTATTTATTTGTTAGAAAAGTGAGGGTATGAAATGGGCATGAAAGGACAAGAATACCCCTAAAAAATGGCTTGAAAAACATCCATTTTGTTGCTTCTAGAAAGTGGAGGTCGCCATGGCGCGCCATAGGGTCGCCATGTCGATAGGGAGTGCACAGCAGCTACGAAAACGGGCATAACTTTCTGTAGAAAACTCGAAATCGTAATCCGTAAAAACCGCTGGAAAGTAAACTTCCGAGGCTTTCTGAATATATGTAATCTGAAATATGGTTTGATTTGAAGAGAGAGATATGCCTATTTGAAGATGAATGATCTGTATACACTTTTTACAATTTCAGCCCCTTTTGCCACCAAAATTACACCAATGTCCCCGATCTTTAGAAATACTTGAAAACACTTAATTTACACAATTAAATCACGGGATAATGCCCGAGAATCAAGCAAAATGAGAAGGACATGAGGGCCAAATTCATACCAATTTTGGTTTGATCAACAAGGGGAAACATTAGTATTTAAATTAGAGCATTAAGTAACCACATCCCACAAGGAAAGCCTTTTCTTCTCACACAAAACTTCTTGATTTGTGCAAGTTTCGTCATCACCGCGGTCTATGTCACGGTCTAACGCATGTTAAGCACCACTAAGAATACCACGGTTGCTTCTACCACGGTCTACACCACGTAACACCTCTGTAAACTTTCGCTCCTTGCACTACAGTATGTGTACCACGTTTTTGGCTGCGGTCTTCTTCATGAAAAACCTCTGTGAACTTCCAAGGTTGGCATCGATGTTGGCGCACCATGGTTCACACCATAGACTTCTCCCTTGGCCAATTCTTTAGGCTACACAAACCCAACAATCTCCCACTTGAAGACTAAAACTTAAGTAGGTGTTCTTCCTACTCTAATGACTAGTGGATAATTACGATGCGTACATCCCCCTCTGTCTTCAACTTTGAAGATCCATTGAAGATGCGCACAGCTCTAGTTTCTTCGTAGTGTTTGGCTTCATAAGGACCTCACTTTTTATGATTTGCTTATTTCATGACGAACCACATTGGGGATGATTTTGTAATGGGTAGCTTAGAACCTCAATGGCAAGTTTTCAAGCATCTCCGTGACTTTAAGAACAATAGCGAAAGGTATATCATATGATTTGATTCTTGAAGAGAATAGGTTCACACATAAACAATTTGCATACTTGTGTCCCTGCATCGTTATGCAACACCTAACACACACATATTGATAATATGTTCATGCACTAAGCATTTAGATTGATTTCTAGACTTGTTGCATTATTAGATTGTGTTGTGTTCATTCGCGACGTTTTATTGCGATTTGGTTATCATACTAACACACTCACACATTTGATTTGTGTGATCATGCATTGCATTTCATCATGTGACATCTTATTATTTTCATGTGTTTGATATGTGTTAGATATGGTGTGATTGTTTGGAGTAAAATGTCCAGTTTTGAAAGATTGGTCTTTTAATGATTTAAATATTTTTCAAAACTAACATTTGTATGGTCTTATGACCATAACATTTTATACAAAGATCCAAATTAAGTTTTGAAACATTATGGAAATATTAGAAACTCATACCTTTCCAATGGTATATTACCGTAATCTTTCATGACTGTTTGGATTGGTTTTGAAATCTCTAAAGAGACCACTAAAACAGGGCAACTCTGATGTTGTACGAATCTGACCTTTGGTCACTCAAATGACTATAACTCTTTCTATTGATATCCAAATTTTGTTTTGTAAAAGCAAATAGAACTTAGACATCCATATCTTTCCAAGAATATATTATATGATAGGTTTTGATGTTTTTTGTTCATGTTTTGGGGCACTCATATATTGAGCTGAAGCACTGTTACACATATGTGTGGTTCATGCATGGTTTGTACCACGCATTGTGCAAGACTTATATTCCAATAAGTTTGCATGGTTCTTGCAATGTACGTACCATGCATTTGCCCAGAAATGTTTTTGTAACCTTCCGAAATGATATATTTTCATCTTAGGCCTTTATACAAACACCATATTCTCTCTTATGAATCCCAAATCACGAAATTATCTCTTCTTGAGAGAGAATGAGGTCTCTTTTGAGAGAAAGCACCAAGATTTCATCTTTGACTCTCTAAACCCCAAAAACCATTTTCATCTTGCATCATTTAGGATCATTCAAGCATAGGTCTTCATTAATGTCTTCACTTGGTAAGTAGAACAAACATCTCAAATCAGTCATTGTTCTATTTCATCAAAACATGTCTTTTATTGCTTGGGTTAGCAAATCTTCACATTAATTGCATATCGAAGTTTTGACATGTTTGGGGTTTGTTTGTGATAGCTTGCATGATTAGGTTGATTTTGCCTAAATAGCTAAGCTTTTAATATTCTTGTGAGATTGTTTTGATGACTAGGTTGATAGATATATGTTTATTTATCTAGTCAAGCTCTCTTGAATGTTCATGTCTGTATAATTGACAATTAGGTTGTTAGAATTTCTCTATACATCTAATTGAGACATCGTGTATAGGCATGTAGGCATTTTGAATAACTAGATGGTTAAATTGCATAATAACATCTAGTTAGGCATTTTGTGTGTGGTCTTACACATTGTTTCATTTTGGATATTATTATTTATTCACTTATACTATTATTTCTCTTCAAAGAGTCAAAGTCTTGTGACTTTTAGGTGAAGGTGCACAAGCAAGTAAGTCTTACAGTTAAAGTAATTAGTCTAGAATCACTAATAATGGCCCACAAGTAGAATAGCTTGTGTTACTTCATAGAATAGTGTGACTAGGGTGTCAACTTAGGTTGTAAAAAAAAATTCAAATAGTGGATTTGAGGACCGAAGTGGCTATGTGGCTAACTCGTGAGTTTTGCCCAGTTGGTGGGTTTCTCACGTAAATCAATTCTATTACATTAATTGTATATGGGTCGTGGTGGCTTGATTTTTGTTAATATTAACTAATCAAAAAAGTTGGTAATTAAGCGATTAGCAACCCATTCACCCCCTCTCTAGGTTGTTTAGACTCATTTTGTGTAATTTCAATTGGTATCAGAATAGGTTCCTAGACATACATATAAGATCCTTGTTATTTTTATGTGTCTTGCATTTGTGTGCATTTTGATCATTGTATTCATTTTACCAAACACCATGAGTGAATTTGGAACCGGTCATGAGGGAGCTTCTAGCATAAGACCTCCACTTCTCTATAGTGACAGCTACTCCTTATGAAAGGGGAAGATGGAGTCGAACCTCTCACAAATTGATGACCAAGTCTTGATGATAATTGAAAAGGGGTATACTCAACCCATTAAGACTCTTGAAGATGGAAGCATTGTTCCTAAGCCAAAGTTGGAATGGAGTGCTCAAGATTTCGCAACTTCCAAGTGGAACAACAAGGTGATGCACCATATTTTTTGTCATGGATGACAACCAATACAAGTTTATCCAAATTACCAAGAATGCTTATAAAGCATGGAAGATTCTTGAGACGATACATGAGGGAACAGACACGGTCAAGGACTCGAAGACACAAATGTTATAAGAAAAGTTCGATATCATCAAGATGGAATAAGATGAATGCTTTAATGACTTTCAAATCAAGTTTATAGACATAGTCAATCAAAGCCATCAACTTGGAGATCCTTACATCGACATGAGGATCAAGAAAATGATCATGAGATCTCTTCCCAAAAGTATCAAATCAAAGGTGATCATAATGAAGGAGAATAGCAAGTACAAGAAGATGAAACCAAGTGAACTCATCTGTAAGTTGTTAGCCTATAAGGCGATGAAGATCGCTTTTTAACCTAAGAAATAAAAAAGGATTGCTTTGAGGACATCCAAGCAAGAGAAGAGACACAGTGACTCCGATAAGGAGATGGATCTCACCGTGAAAAGATTCAAGAAGTTCTTAAAGCTTGAGAAGAAAGGCCTCTACGCAAAAGGTAATAACTTCAAGAAAAGATCAGGTTTCAAGAACAATAAACGTAGAAGTCTTCAAGAAATGGTGTTTAGTGCTACGAGTGTGGGGGAATCGACCATATATCACTAGAATGTGGTAACTTGAAGAATAAGAAGAAAGGAAAGGCAATGACTACCTCATGGAGTGACAGTGATGATACTGAAGATAATGATGACTCCTTAAGTAATGAAGAGGATGTGGCAAACTTTATAGCACTTGCCACTTCTCACAAGCGAAACGACAAATAGGAAGTTGTTGAAGAAAGTTCACTTATCTTTTTGTAATGTAGAAAATCATTGTTGACCTTTAGTTTCTATTTTTTGTTGTGAGGATCAATGTGAGTGGTGGTTTTGTCAAGAAATAGCTAAAGAGGGAGATTGTAAGTTCCTCAAAGTTTTATTGGCTTATTTCGGTGACAAACCACAATTGGGGTTTGATTTGTAAGGGTAGCCTAGGTGTTTGATGATCAAGCTCAAGGGCCCTTTCAAGACCTCAAGTTGATAAGCACTCCAAAAGTATACCTCTTGTGCTTAGTTTTTTTTGAAGAGATTTAGCTGCACACACTCACTTGTCATGATTGCATACATGTTCATTGCTTTTGTGTATTCTCTTCACCTCCACTTGCAATTCTTTGTTATATTTTATGTGTGTGTGGTTGTTTGTTTATATCCTCCCTGCTTGTCCTTATTGAGCTAGTATTGAAAGTTGTCTTCCAGGAGGATTCAGTGCTCTGGTTATGCAACCAGGGACGCCGAATAGGGGCCGCATATTTGTGACCAAAAGTCTAGTCAAATATGCGCCCTTGTTCTACGGCCACGGGCTGCCGAACAAGGCCGCAAAATCTGGACCAGAAGACCTGGTCGATTCTATGCCCTTAGGTTCTACGTTTAGTAACCGCAGAATATGGCATAAAATTGGGATCAGAACGTCAGGTCCAATTATGCGCCCTCAAATCTGCTGCCCCTAGCCGCAGATTTAGCCCGAGAAAGTTGGGGCAATTTTGTCATTTCACCCAACCTTTCTTACTCTCTATAATTATACCTCTATCTTTTGTTCTTTAATTGAGCTCTTCAACATCAAGAATCCTAAAGAGATATTGAGAGAGACTTGAGAGAAAAATCATAAAGATTCCATCTTTATTTCTCTAAAAACATTTCCACATACATAAATCATCATTTGAGCATCATCTAGGATCATCTAGTATGTGCTAGTGCATGGGTCTTCTTCAACACACATATTGTGGTAAGTTTTTCACTATTATCTTACATAGTTAGTGTTCTTACTTAACAATTTATATCTTTTATTACTTGTATGTTCTTAGAGTAATTTCTACATACAAGATTGAGATTATGTGTTGAATGTTTGAGTGTTGTATTTTGATAGCTATACCTAGGATTGTTATATCTAACATAGCTATGCTTTATACCATGTCATATAGCAATTAATATCTAGGATTGATTTAATTGACATCTTATAATCCTAGATAAGCATTTACTGTAATCTAGCATTATTTGCATATATTTGGATATATTTGCATATTCATTTAGGTTGTTTAATCTCTTCATTGAGAATTAAGTCTTGTGGCTAAGATTGCTTAGGCCATAAGCAAATTGGACTAGGCCCACTTTTATAGGCCTGGGGTAGTAGTGACGTGTTATAGACCGTGAGAGGTTGAGGTCAACCTAGTTGTAAGCTGTAGGGAAAAACATTTGCACGCTGCGGAAGAGAGACTAAAAAGAAGTTTAGTATATTTTAAAAAAATTTCATATTTGAACCTTAACCCTTTAATTAATTAAACATATACTACTAAAGATATCATACCTTTGTCACATGATCCGACTGACGTTGCGTCGATGGTAATCTGCAAGATCTTCCAATCCAATCATGAACGTGAATCACCTAGGAGCGTGGTCTCCATTCTCTTTGAATTGTGTACCTGAGAATGGATAACAAAAACTTTTATGTTCTTTGTTAGTCACAATAAATTCCAAAAGATTACAAAGAATGTCCCGGTCACTTTTGAATTTACAATCGTTAGATTGAAACTCACGTGAACCTTATTCGAAATTGTGCACAAAACCTTTTGGTGTAAAAGTTACCAGTGCAGTATCAAAAAAAGAACAATCTCTTCTCTCAATCTCTCTTGGCTGAATTCTCTCACTAGTTTAAGAGATGGATTTTATTTTTTCTCTCTAGCAAAAGAAAATAATTCTCAATTGTAAAAACCTAGAGATGGCCGAATTCTATCCCTTTCAATATATAGGGACCGAATTTTTTGCCTAAAAATTCTAGGGTTGCCGAATTCCCTCTTGTGTAAACAAGGTGGTAAGCAAAATCCTTTTCCAAGAAAAGATTTGTGTCTCCACAAAAGACTTCTATCATTCTTCTTAGAATTCAAACCCTATTCTAACTCTTTAGTGTATTTGTGACTATATAAAAGACTTCCTAATTTGAATAGATAAATAAATCCCTTATTTATCTACTTATCAAATATAGTCTTTTATATTTAATATACTACTACTAATAGTATAATACTAGGAAAAATATTTCCTAATCAGAAAAAGATTTTGATTCTTAATTAAATAAATAATTAATATATTAATTAATTTTTATTTAATTAAATAATAAAATAAACAATATAATAGGCTAATAAAATCAACATTGCCGCCCATGACCAATACATGAGCCATATATTGTTTTTATTATTTTATTAAATCCATTTAGACTTTAATAAAAAGCCCACATGTGAACTAGACATATTCTTACTAAAAGAAACAAGCCCACATACCTTTCATTAATATATTAATATAATTAAACAGCCCATTAAATAAATATTGTGCAAATTATATTCTTAATATATTAAATAAATTAAACAGCTCATTAAATAAATAATGTGCAAATTATATTCTAAATATATTAAATATAATTCTAGATGGACCCATAAATAGTCTGGTAGAATATATCAAGTGATTCATGCAAGTCCGTGTGAATTGGGGATTTTGGCGGGCCTATCTAAATTTAAGCTCCAATAGACATAACTCAATCACAATCAACAAATGATTCACTTAGCTTTAATCTATTAATTTTAGTTTATTCCACTAAAGGACTAAAATTGCACTCTTAAATAAAGATGGAATAAGTAAATGATTCTCATTCATACCCTAGACAATCTTATAAGAGATAGTGAATCCTAGTGAAGAATATCAGTAATCGCCAAGAGCTCATAAACCGCCTATAGCTCTCCAAGTTACCATATTTACTCATATGACCACACTTTGAACTTGAATATATATTATGACTTGTCCAAAAGTCATATTTCAATAGTCACTATTAAAAACTCAACGTTAAGATTTAATATCCAAAACCTCAAAACATCCATATGATGATATTCTACTCACATTTAATAAATGGAGCCACGATGTCCATATCTATAAATGAAGTCTTCTATCGATTAACAAATGAATACTACCAAACTATTGATGATAGACTATGCTATATAATCGTACTCATTGATAGCTCAAATGATAACACTTGTAACCATAAGTCCATCATTTATCTCAAGATTAAGATAGACTCTCCGATTGTCCTGATAATGAAAAGACTTTTATCTATTGATGGTTCTAGAAAAAAGTATTTCATTGTGATCCAGTTCAATGCACTCAGTGCACTAGATTCTTTTACTCGAAGACCCTTCAATGATTTTAGACTCATCATAACACATTTGATCCCACTCAAATGCTAGTAAAAGAATTGTATAACTTTAACAAGATAAAGGTGCCCAACCTTTAACTTAAGTTGTGAACACTATTCAAGACTAACTAAAGAATAGTGTCTACCTCATACATATCCAGATGTATGAACAATTCTTCTTTTCTCCTAGTCTTTTGACCTTGTGATTATTTACTTTGACAATTATAATTATAGATGCTATAAGATTTTGTTAAAACAGAAATCAATTTATTAATATGATAAGATTGTCAAGTACAATATTACACTCTTGCTATTAAGCATAATCCTAACATAAACGTCATTGCAATTAGTGGATTTGAGGTTCGTGTATGGCACACATAACAGCCCGTGGTTTTTCCTTGTTGAAGGTTTCCACATAAAAATCAAGTGTTATTTAAATTCCGTACTTTACACTTGATTTATTGCTTTAACTAGTTTAGGGTATTTTCGTAACATTAACTAATTGTGAAAATTGGTAATCATATTTTAAAATCTATTCACCCCCCTCTAGATAATTTTATACACACCGTGCATTATTAGTTCATTTCCTATGTCGTTGAGGTTGTCTTGGGTGTTGAAACCATTTTTTACATCTTTGTTGTTGTATCAGACTAGATTTCATCCTTGGTCGAGCTTGCATGATTGGCATCTTGACTTGGTGAACTTTGGGTTGAGGAAAGCTTACTTGTGGAACTCTCATTAGTTGAGTTTGAGCTTGACTTTTTGGTGCCAACTTCACTTGGGCACTTTTTGAACATTCTCCTAGATCAATCTTCTTTCTAGGATGTTGTGAAGTGAAGGTTCTTTGACACTCATGCTCTTGACAAACACGGTCTTGCTTAGGGTGGAGATCTCATTGTTATCTTCAAAGTCAAGACCCCTCTTGTCATTTGGAATCTTCCTATCATTTATCATCCCATCAAGCTTCTCTTTACTTAAGGTCATATTGACAAGTAGATTCCTTTCTTTAGCCACCTCTTCTCTTAACTTAACTTTAACCTCATTAGATCTTACAACTTCCTCACTCAAGTAAGTCACATTAGTTATACTCAAAGTTTTCCTCCTTCGATCTTTTAATCTCCTTTTTACTCTTTAACCTAGAGCTTTGGAAGTTATTAATGAAGTCCTCAAGATTCATGTTTTCCACATTTCCATTTATGGAGTGAGAAGAGGAGCCATCATTGCTTGAGTCATCTTCCATTTGTTTATCTTCCTCTTCATCATCAACTTCTTCTTTGATCTTGTGAGAGGATGCAAAGGCTATGAAGTTTTCCACATGATCTTTATCATCCGAAGATTCTTCTTCTTCTTCCAAGTCATCATAATTACTCCAAGTGGCGGCAATTGCCTTTCCCTTTTTCTTGTTCTTTAGATTTCCACAATCGAGAGAGATATGTCCTATGCCACCACATTCAAAACATTGTATGCTTTTTCTATTGTTCTTTTCTTGACTTGGTTCGAACCTCTTGAAAGGAATCATTTTCTTCAAGTCTTGGCCTTTGGATCCAAAACCTCTCTTTTCAAACTTCACAAACTTCTTGAATCTCTTCACCATAAAAGCCATGTCTTCATCTGAATCATCATCATCCTCCTTCTCAATCTTAGAGGCCTTCAAAGTTATTCTCTTTTGCTTCTTAGGAGGTGTGGAGGTAGGAACCTTCCTAGATTCATAAGCTAAAAGCCTTCTAATCACTTCACTCAGCTTCATAGTCTGGTAGTCACTATTTTCTGCTAAAGCCGTCACTTTGGATTCGAACCTCTCGGGAAGTGACCTTATTATCTTTTACTTGATTCTCCTATCCGAGTATGGGTCACCAAGTTGATAACTTTGGTTCACTATGTCTATCAACTTTACTTGGAAGTCATTAAAGCACTCATGCTTCTCTATCCTGATTGTCTCAAATTGAGTTTGGAGGACTTGGAGCTTGGAATCCTTAACCCCCTCGATTCCTTCATGAGCCATCTCTAGAATCTCCCATACCTCCTTTGCAATTTTATTAGTTTGGATCAACTTGTATTGATTGTCATCCATGGCACGAAAGATGACATGCATTGCCTTGTTGTTCCACTTGAAGACTTTGAACTCTTGAGTGCTCAATTGTGACTTAGGCTTAGAGACTTCCTCTCCACCTTTAGAGGTCATAATTGGTGGAGTGTAGCCATCTTCTACTACCATCCATGCCCAATCATGTATTTGGCAAACATAGGAATTTATCTTGCCTTTCCATGAGGCATAGTTCACCACAATAAGCAAAGGGAGTCTTATGCTTAAAGCTCCTTTGCTTCTGCCACCGTTTCCACTCGTAGTGTTTGGGAATATGAATGAGATGAATGCAAATGTATGCAAATGCAAGATGCACCAAAAGCAAGGATCTCTTATTTAAGTTTAGGAACCCGCTCTGATACAAATTGAATAAATATATATATGTGTGTGAGTGTGTCTGTGTGTGTGTGTGTGTGTGTGTGTGTGTGGGGTTATTTTTAATCAAGTTAATTACCAACTTTTCTTGATTAGTCAATATTCAAAAATAACCAATTATAACTAGCAATCAATTGACAATTTAAAGGCGGAAAACAATAAATGACAAATCAATTGATTTCCGTGAGAAACCCTCCAGCTGGGCAAAACTCATAGGCTATTATGCTAGCCACACACGGTCCTCACATCTATTATTTAAATGAAAGTTTTCAACCTAAGTTGACTTTAAATCAAACCATTCTTGGTCATTAACCCTTCCACTCTACCCAACAGGCTTTTAATAATGATCCTAGACCAAATTACTTGTGTACTAATCCACTTAGTCACAACACTTAACCCTCAATGAAGAGATAACAACCTATGTGAATATCAAGAGTATTCTATGTCCATAAATGCTAGGTCAACACATTTAATGCTAATCTAACCATGGATGAACAAGTCAAAAACTCCTAGATATCATGTTGCTATATGACATTCGTATAACTTAGCTATATAAAATAAATGCAAACCTAGATGCAATAGCTATCACAACACAAAACCCAACAATCAACACAAACTCTCAACTTGTAGATAAAAACTTAATCTTGATGTAAACAAGTCATAAAAGAGATTTCTTGTTAAACAAGAACACTAAAATGAATAAAGATGGTGTTCTGCTTACCAAGTCATGTGTGTTGAAGACCCATGATAGAATACAACCTAGATGATGCTAGATGATGTTGTATTCATGAATATATGATGGGTATTTGGGTTTTGGTCAATAACGCTTGAATCTTGAAGTCTTTTCTTGCAAGGCACTTTTAAGCTCTCAAGAATCTCAAATTTCAAGCTCTTTTGCGAAATGGGGAAAAGGAGAAAGTAAATATAGTGGGTCAAAAAGAAACAACATCATTTTGACAAAATAGTGCTCGACCGTTATGAAAGCCACATCGGTTTTCACAATGGTAGACCACATATGAAACGATTAGCTCAAACCGATGTGGCTTCTAGAGCAGTATTGACAGTAGTGTCCACTGTTAAGCAAGCGCTATGGAAACCAAGAGCGCCATTGACATCGGTAGACAGTGGTCCTCATTGGTAGGAAACTGCTATGAAGACCGCTGTGAAAGCCACATCGGTTCTCACAGCGGTAACTAGGCAACAACACACAAGCCTAAGAAAAACATGCATTCTAAGACCAAATATGGCATGACAATGATCAAATGAGATACAATAGAATGAACATGCATGAAAAGAGATATAACATGAATATGCACCAACAAGAAACGCACGAAGATATACAAGATATGAAAATGCATGACATATGTGTGTGTGCAACTAAATCTCTTCAAAAAGTTGAGCATAAGTGATATACTTTTGACGTGCTCTTGAAGCTTAATCAACACAAAGAAGGCCTAGTCTACCCTTACAATATAAACCTCAAATGTAGTTTGTTAACAAAATAAGTCAATCAAAAATATGAGGAACTTACATATATGATTATGCATTCTAGCTTGCATGTAGCTTTCTTTGCCGAGTCAACCCGTTGTGTGGAACTCTTTTTCCTATCTCATGACAAAAAGGAGGAGATGTCTTGGGATTTAGGGGGAGTTGGGATTTAAGGCAAAAAGGCTTTGCTACATTTGAGAGAGAGTAACCTTTTAGGGGGAGCATTACACATGCATTACTTTGTATTGCTTTGATTTTATTTAGTGCAAATGCTTTTTATGTTCGATCACCTTACATGCACTTGTGTCTTAGAAAGTGTATTTGTTATTGTGTTATGGGTATGATATTCTACAAGGAGATTGAAGAATTGGAAGATATAAATTTTAGGTATCTCATTGTAATGTAGAATGATCTTGTTGACAATAGCTTAATTTTTGTTTTGTGAGGAATTTTTTTTATGAGTGGTGACTTTGTCATGAAATAGCCAAGGGGGAAGATTGCAAGGACCTCGTTTTTTATAATTTGCTTATTTCATGACAAACCATATTGGGAATGATTTTGTAATGGGTAGCTTAGGACCTTGATGGCAAGCTTCCAAACATTTATGTGACTTCATGAACAAGAGCTAAAGGTATATCACTTGACTTGATTTTTGAAAAGAATATGTGCACACACAGACAACTTGCATACTTACACTACAAGAAAAACACTTAACAGCAACGGAACATCCACCACGGGCACAAGAGACCCGTTTTTGATAGGTAATTGTAACAACGGACCTTTAAATGCCCGTTGTCAATATCCATTTAAAAGATTTTCCACCACGGGCCCCTGTATGCCCGTTGTTGATAATGTTTTCTTACCACGGGCATTTATGGGCACGTGGTGGTTACGTTTTTAATCACCACGGGCAAATAAGAGTCCGTTGTTGTTAATACCATATATATTCAAAGATAAAATCCCCAAATTGCAAAACCCTAATATCTCGTAATCCAGCTATCTTCCTTACAGACGACCTCCTCCTCCAACTACTTTGATGACCTCTTCTCCTCTCTCGACCTCCACTCACGCAGTCCCACCCCACTACGTGTCTTGCAACGACCCATGTCCATCGACTCCTCGGACGACTCTTCCTCCAACGGTGGTGGAAACCAGACCACCCACAATAGTCAGACTTAAGCCCTCCTTTTATTCTTTCATCTGGTATGTATTTCTTTTCCTTAAAATTATTGTTCATTCAGCAGTTCAATTGAAAGCCACACTTGAGCTCAATTTTCTCTATGAGATCTCACTGTTTTACGGTTTATGTGGTGTTAGAGATATTATTATTTGCTATTTTGTATAATTTGTTGTGTATTATATTTTTATTAGTAAGTTAATTATCTACAAATTTTGTTGTGATTTTGGTGAAAAAAAAATCTGTTAAATTTTTTTTTTGTTGTGATCCGCTCAAAGTGAGAAAAAAAAAATTATAAAAACCCACCATCAAAAGATTCAAAACAAACCAAAATTGTGTTTAAAGACTTTAAATTTAGGTACCAAGTCCATATATTTTAAGAAATTATTGATTACTTGCTATTTTTTTTTTTATTTTTTTTTTTTGTAAATCGGTTTTTCTGTAGAATTCACTCTCTTATCCAACAACTTGTCCCAAGTTCATGAATAGGGGTTCGAATTCTTTTGTGGATGGCTTGGCTAAGTTGGGTTCCAGCAGAATGGGTGTTAGAGTGGAATGGGGTGTTATGTGAAGTTTTTTGGGTGCTTTTGCGCTGGTTTACTCAGGATTATTCTGAATATTCTGCTTTTCATAGTAAAAGGTTTGTTTTGATTATTTGATTATATATATATATACATTGATTATGGCATTTGCATTGGAAGTTTGGATCTGAGTAAATTGAAAGAAATGGACCAAAAACCCATTTCTTATTTGTCGAATAAGGATTAGACCCATTTGCATTTGAAGTTTGGATATGAGTAAATTAAACGTGTTTTGTTTCACTTTGCTTATAATATTGTGACTGATTCTGTTTTGACTTTATATATGTCATATGTGTACTTACAAATTTCATTATTTCTTTCAGGAATGTATTGAACAGAGCAGATGCAGAGAGTTGGCCAATTCCTCATCATTTTATCGCACAGTGTCCTCGGAGGTGATTTTAACTCGATTACCAGTTATAGATTTTAAATTTTGTTCAATTGCACAAGTTACTGATAAGTGATAACGAGTGTATATATGTATAGCCTAATTTACTGCATATAATTTGCATTTTTGTGGTTAGTCTAATTCCTTGATATAATTTTGATTTTCAATTTTATAATCTCTCAAATACAGTTTCATTAATTTTCTAATACTGTGCTAGTATATGTGAAGTTGTCTTTGTTTTACATATCATATCATTACAAATCACTACAAAAAGATATTTACTTTGTTTTCTCTAATGTTTATTTTATAGTTAAATGGTCTGCAATGTTCCGTGAAATTCGTGTTGAGTTTTTCATTATAAATAATGGTGGTTGGCTTGACAGGTATTGATTAGTGATTATAGCTATTTTATACTTACAGATAAAAGAGGTTGGATAGGAGCATCTGGGGAGACTGAGTGGAGATATAGAGTTTCTTGCTTTCGCGTTTCGTAAGATACTTCACTTCCAGAGTTTCTTATCTTTTCCGTAGGAAGGAAATATAATACGATATGATTTCTCACATTTTAAGTTTTGTCAACTATACTGTTAAGAAGGCAAAATAAGCCTTTGATTGTAGTGTAAGTTGTAGAAGATGATCATAGTGGAAAATTCTGGTGCTGAGAGATTATACACTGTCGTAGCCTGCAATTCATATTGTGATTGTTTTGTTAACTTTAGAGTATTTGCTTACTTTCGTTTGTACTAGTAGATTTTTTAATTGAGTGAATGTTCATGGGTGAATGTAATGTTAATACTTGAAGATTTTTAATTGAATGTTTATGGATTTATAAATTTTAATATATATATATATTGAATGCTTGTGGATTTTTATATTGAATGCATTAGAGTTTGATCTTTCAACTATTTGCACTAAACAGGCTACATATAAAATCATTAAATTAATTTTTTTTTTTTTTTAAATATTCATTGACCGCGGGCAATGCCTGTTGTAACTAACACATCAACCACGGACAATGCCCGTTGTCATTAACGCATCGACCATGGGCATTGCCCGTAGTAGGTATGTTATCTATAACGGGCAATGACCGTTGTGGAAAAGCGCACTTTTCTACTACTGCCCCAGCTATAGCGGGCGTAGTGCCCGTGGTAGATATGAATCTACAACGGGCATTGCCCGTTGTCGGTAACCTTTTTTCTTGTAGTGTTATGTCTCTGCATTGTTGTGTAACACCTAACACACCGTTCACTACAAAAAAAAAAAAAAAAAAAAAAAAGGTTTTGTGATTGAGGAAAACTGTCATAACAAACAATTCATAACGTTTAAAATACATCATTAATCTCAGAGTCAATAACAGTTTCTTACCGGTTTTAAAAGTGCCATAATTTTATAATGGAATCTGGTATCATATCTTGATGCTTTTTAACAGTCATAAATAAGCGTCATTATATCTTGATAGTAGTAAACCATTATAAATTTACGATGGTTATAAACCATCAACTTGTTTTCTTATTCAAAAAATAAAATAAATTATCACTACCATCTATAATAAATAAATATAATATTATATAAAATTCAAACTCAACAAAATTAAAAAAAAAAAAAACTCAAATATGGCAAAACATAATTTGTAATAATCAATATCATTAAAACTCAACAAAAATTTCATTACATATATATATATATTTTTTTTGAAGGGACATTACATATACTTTTGAACAACATAAATTATGCTACATCATCTTCTGTTAACATAAATCAATGATTTGATATGTGCATCTCCCTCCAAGGTCAATGAGCTCAAGAGAATAAGTTTTTTTTCTTCCGGATTTTTTTTACTCCCACTTCTATTCATCTGTAGATGCAGTCCAAGCAACTAATATACAAAGATAACTTGAATTTTTCAATTTCGATATTTTTAAAATAAATATAAAATCCAAATTAACTAAAATGAATATTTTTTTAATAAAAATTTTAATAAATAAAAAGATAAATTTATATAAAAAACAAAAAATATTTAAAGAAATTATTTTTTAAACAAAATTGTTATTACTTAAAAAGTATCAACATTAAAAATCCACAAAAGAGAGTTCGAAGACACAAAATATTTGAATTTCTAAACTTATCAATTTAAAATGGCAAGATGAATATATTACAAACCCATAAATAAACTTTTCGAGATTTTTTTTTTTTTCCATATAGTCATGTTATAGTATTGAATATAAAACAAAAAAGAAATAATAACTTGTTTTTTTTTTTTAAATAAATAAATAAATAAATAAACTCAATCAAAAGTTAAACGCCTAATGTAGAAGGATTGCAAGGTGACGATGTGGTTGGTGTGGTGACGAAGTTCTACGGTTTCAAAGGGTGTGCATAGTGATGAAATCTAAAAACTTTAGACGACATGGTAACAAATTTGGAGTCTTTGGACATCATGGTGAAAAAATATAGGGCATCGACGACGTGGTAGTGAAGCATAAAAAATGAATGGTGAAATTTCAAAGTAGAGCCAATGGAAAGTAGAAGAATGGAAAGCAAAAAAGAAATTGAATTGAAAGAAAACTAGGTGTGACTGTGAAAAGTTAGAATGGTTAGGGTTAGGGTTGTGATCATTTTATATATATATATATAGTTTTTCTATTTTCAGTTCGTACTGATATTAATTATATCAGGACGAAGAATGCATGAACCATTAGATTTACATACTTTGACTCAAAGTGTTGTCAAAACTTTTTCATAATCTATGATCAACATTCTTTGTCTTGATATAAATAGTAGAAAGACTAATATATATAAATTAAATGATTGTGTGCACTCATGAGTATGGTAAACATCACAACAACTAGTAAGAACATAACACATGTCACTTTGGAGCCATTAATTAACTTATATATCAATTTATGATTAAAATAAGAGTGGTGCTATTGGCACACCCCCTACTGATCTATTGATACCCCACTTGTTTAAATTTTGATTTAATTAAATACAGTTAAATGTTTTTATTAATTTATTTTATTTATTTCTAAAACTACCCTTTTACTTATTTTTCAAACTTAATAAACTCCATCTCTAATATCTCTATCTATCTCAGATCTCTTCATCTCTGGTCTCATCTTTCTCTCACCTTCCATGAATGAATTTTTTTTCCTTCTTATTTCTTTTATAGTTTTTTTTTTTTTTTTTAACATCAAGCTTTATAGAAAAAGGCTAGGAAGTCATAAGACAAAGAATAACAAACAGCCCCAAGAAAAGAGCAAAGAAAGAACAAAGCAACCTAAGATAAAACATACAGAGAAAAAAAACGAAACAAGAAGCAAAGAGCAAGTATTTATTTTATCAATATCTCATATGTCTAATGCTCTCCAAGTGTTTGATTTATTGTTTAAATAGGATCAAGTACAAGTATTTTTAGGGTTTAAGAGTTATGAAAAAAAAAATCAAGAAAAGATTAAAAGAACGCTTTAATTTTTTTTTTTTTTTTTTTCAGGAATGTGGGGTTTTATTAGATTTATTTTGTAACATATTTTTTTTTTTCTTAAATTATATGCCTCTTTTAGTAATTTTGATAAAGGAAAAAAATAATACTAAATAATTTAAAAAGTGGGGCATAAATAGATTAATAGGGGGTGTGTCAATAGCACCACTCTTAAAATAAATAATATCAATTACATAATCTTTACCAAAAATAAAATTTACATAATCAAAATTCTCAATTGAAATTAGAATATAAAAACTTTAATACTAACATTTGAAGATTTTTTTTTCAATAGAATATATATATTTTAATAAATATATAGATATAATACTAAATTTCATTTATATTCTTATAAACAATTCATTCATTTTAAATTTCAACCCTTCTTGATGGTTTTTAAATATGTTTGACAGTTTTTGAATGTCAACAATCATTGATAGTTTTTAAAATCCATCAACATTTAATGATATTATCTGCAAATTTCATTAAATCTTGACATTTAAAACAAACCATCAAGTTTTTATGATGTTTTTTAAAAACCGTCATATAGGTTACGGTTGAAAAAAAAAAAATCATAAATAAGTGTCATAAATCATCTTTTTTCTAGTAGTGGTTGGTGGAGATCCTTATGATGATGATGTTGATGAAGTTTTGGGTTTGATGTTTGTGATGATGATGATGATGGTGATGGATTGTTGAATTTTGTTTTGTCTATTTTTTGTAATTATCTACACCGTCCATATCTAAGATGGATGGCAGAGATTGAATATGAAGATTAGTTGATATTGAATTGCTTATTTCTTTTTGCATTTATTTATTTATTTATCATCTCTATACGGTGGTGATCTTTCCCCTTTTCATTTGTTATTTTTCAATTCTTATTTTTCCAAATAATTTTATAGTCTTTAATTTGTGAAATATAGCCCATTAAGGAGTAGAAAAGAAATTTCTCTTCAGGCAATCAACTGCCCTTGTCTTTCAAGGGCAAAAGAGTCTTTTCATCAACTATTGTTGTCAGAGTTGGAGGTTTTAACGGAAAAGCTAATGGGAAGGGGGAATATGGAGAATACATTTGGTTTTAGGGGGAAAAGAATGACCTTTAAGCAAAATACAGAGGGGCGATTTACTAATAGGGTAAAATATATAGGGGAAATGATACTTTCCCTTCTAATTAATATGAGCTACAAAAGCAATTGTAATTTTTTTTTTTTTTAATGTATTACATTATTATATAAATTTAGGGTTTTTTGGGGAGGTGGAGAACTTAAACCCACAACCTTATATTATATAGGTGTGAGGGGTTTTTACTATCTGATCAATCTTATCCCTTTTACAAAAGTAATTGCAATGCCAAGAGAAGACATATATATCATAGGGCAACCGTCCATGATTTATTTATTTATTATCATTATTATTGCTACTTTCATAGCTACGTAAGATAGGGGAAAGTGTAGGGAAAAAGCAAGCACTTTCAAAATGTGAAAAGATTTAGGGCCCGTCCTGCAAGCCGTTTTTTTGTTTTTGTTTTTCGAAAAGAAAAATGAAAATGAAAACAGTGTTTTTGGTTTCATTTTGAATTCCGAATACGCGTCTGGTAGCATTTACTGGATTCCGTATTTTGAAAACAAAAACTGGAAAAACGCGTCCGGTAGGATAACTGAAAACTTTTGAAAATTGAAATATCAATTTTTACATTTTGTTTAATATTATAAAAATTATAAACAAATTGATTAAATAATTAATCAATTTTTTTTTTAATGTAATTAATAATTTAAACAAAACTTACCAGTTGAAGAAAGAGGAAGAAGAAGAAGAAGAAGAAGAAGACCAGCTGAAGAGGAAGACCAGATCGGCGACGGCAAGCAGCGATCGGCGGCCAGAGGTAGCAGATCGGTGGCGAGTGGAGGAGGAAGAGGAACAAGAAGAAGAAGAAGAAGAAGAGGAGGAGGAAGAAGAAGAGGAGGATGGCGGCGAGCAGAGGAGGAGGAAGAGGAAGAAGAAGAGGAAGAAGAAGAAGAAGACGATAGCACTGCGGCGAGCGACGATCGGCGAGAGCAGCAGCGGCGAGTGACGACCGGCGGCAGAGCAGCAGCGGCGAGCGACGACTGGCCGCAGCAGCGGCGAGCGACGACGGCCGTAGCAGCGGCGAGCGACGACGGCCGCAGCAGCTGCGAGCGACGACGGCCGCAGCAGCGGCTAGCGACGACGGTGGCAACAGCGGCGAGCGACGACGGCGGCAGCAGAAGAAGAAGAAGGAGGAAGAAGAAGAAGAAGAAGAAGAAGAAGAGAAAGAAGAAGAAGATGAAGGGCTGATAGGGTCTGGTTCAAGAGAAAAAAAAAAAAAAAAAAAAATTTTTTATTAAAATAAAATAGATATTAATGATATGAGACCCAGTTCAAATGAAAAACAAAAACAAAAACAAAAACAACTTTTTTTTGTTTTTCAAAATTTCCACTTTTAACACTGCTTTTGTTTTTCATTTTGTTTTTGTATTTCGAAAATAAAATGAAAAACGATTTACAGGACGCGATTTCGAAATCGTTTTTGGAAAATAAAAACAAAAACAGGCTGAAAACGTGCTGCAGGACGCCACCTTATAGTTTCAAATTATACTTCTATACCTAGAAAACATGGTCTTAGTTCTACTCGAAGACTTTTACTAGACATTTTGATGGAAACATCACGACACCATGTTCAAGTTGACATCAAATTCATAATACCTATATGAACGTAAAGGGACAGTTAACAACATATCTGGCAATGAGACGAGAATACATTCTCAGTGAAAATTTAAAATTACTCGTAATTAGTATATGAATCTAGTGTAGAATAATTTATTCGAATGCAAAGTGGTCGGTACCGGCCACTAGAGTTGCTTGGAAACATTGGTCAAAATATAAATTGATTTAATTATATATATATTGACAATAAATTTTAGATTTTCACACATAGGTTGATATGATAAACGGTTACGGTCAGTGCTAGCTATCCATTTTAATATTTTATTTCTTATTATTTCATACATTATTACCTAATTTAGTGTGTATTTTATATATATATATAATTATTATTTTTTAGATTTCACTAAAACAAACTAAGTAAATATTTAACTCTTATAGCAACTACCTATATTATTTATTTTGTTAGGTTAATTATTAATATGATTATGATAAATTTATTTTATTAGTTTATTATTTAAATTTTGTTCAAAATTATTATAAATTAATTTGGTTTGACATGAATATTATAAAATTAAGTTCCTAGTATGTAAATAAATGTGATTTAAATATATCAAAGGTATAATGATATTTTAATTAAGCTATTGAAATTTATATTTTATAAATCAGGAACTATTGAAATATTATTTTAGTTATGCATACCTTTAAGAATAGGTATAGGTTTTGCAACAAAATAAAAGATTTTTTCTCATACACTCTTTAATTATATAATTGAAATGAAAATTAGGAAGAAAATTAAATTGATTTGGTTATAAATAATTATCTAGATATAAAATAGACGTGTTACCTTTTAATTAGTTAATGTCTATTTGTATCACTACTTTTAACACCGAACGGTATCATATTTTGTTAAAAAGTATTAGGTGCGAGATTCCACACTTTTTCTTGTGGGGGATTCTTACTGATATTATTTGAAGATTGTGTGACCTATAATATTAATTTTTGTCTTGGCCCCCTAAGGTTAAAATCTTGGCTTCGCCCGTACTAGGGACTTAGCCTAGAAAAAAGAAAGAAAGAAAAAAAAAAGAACCTCATTTATTTAGAAAAATTTGAAGATATTATTAAAAAAAAAAAAAAAATTCCTGATAAAAATATACTAAAGGATCTATTTTCTCTTTTTTTTTTTTATAAATAAAATAAAATAAAATTTGTTGTTATTATAATTACTTAGTTATAGGACCTCATTAAGTAGGATATTTAAATGTACCTAGAAAATATGATCATATTAAGAATGTTATAAATTATTTATAAAACAATTAACCTTTTTTTAGTCTGTTATTTATTTATTATTATTATAATTATATAATTGGAGTCTTTTTTTTTTTTTTCTCCCTCGGATCCTTCAAATCGGTTGAGCCGCTCCTGGTTACAGTTTAACATGGTCAAATTAACAGATTTTAGGAAAGTTAGCGTCAAATTTGGATAAAGTTTTTCCGGTACGAGGCAAACCTCAAACAAGTAGGATATAATTTACTCTTTTTATATAATTACATGACATGAGATGATTTTTTTACATTTTTTAAAACAAAATAATTACATGACATGATTTTAGTGGACGGATGCATAATGAATATGAAGTTAGGGGATTGATGATATATTTAAAACGGTGGCGTCAAAGCCATGAGGTTACAACTTTCTAGAAGCACCAAGCATTTACAGATGAATCGTATAAATATAAAGCTAATTTTGCCTTATAACTTTTGGTGCCCACTGGCGATATTTTTCAAGCAAACAAAATATTGATTGTTCCTCAATTATCATAATTTTGATGCACTTGATTCAACGACAACTATTCAATCACATCTTATAAAAGCACTTTAGAGATTAATATGACAAAACTCATTTTCATCTATGTTCAAAGTATACAAATCAGTGTGAATGGGAGGAGATTCATAGCTCGCGTGTTTTTAAGCAGTGCACAATGTTTCATCATTATTTGCTTTTGAAAACAATATATTATGCATTAATTAAGTTAAGTTACTTCTTCTTCTTTTTCGTTTTAGGAAGCACATATTTTAATTTAATTTAAATCAAACATTAAAATAGCTGTTACAAATATTTTAAAACACATTAATGCTATTGTTTCTAAATCCCTAAAAATAGTTTGCTTGAGTGATTGAGACCAACGAATTGTCACACAAACTACACATACATTAAACTCAAATACTGTACGTGTTATGTCTACTATAAATATATATAGCAAGAAACTTAAACTGATCGAGAACAACACAATGAAAAGGAAATTCAAACAAGAAAAATTTACATATTGTAAAGATTCAATATCCCAGCATTGTGATACTCACAATTTCCTTAAGACAATTTTACTTCCTCCACGAATGGTGCTGAAGGTTGTCAACACTGTCTCGCAAGAAAGAACAGATTTCATCTATGTTCAAAGTATACAATAGCTACCTATTACGTACACCGACTCTTTCTAATAAATCAGTGTGAATGGGAGGAGATTTCATAGCTTGCGTGTTTTTAAGCTGTGAACAATGTTTCATCATTACTTGCTTTTGAAAACAATTATGCCCTTCATATCCTTGTTTTGTTCTTCTTTTTCGTTTTTAAACATCAATACTTATTAGGAAGCATTAATTCCCCATTAATGCGATGGATCTCTCTGTAATGTTTCGTTCTTCCAAACATTTTAGACTTTTTATTGATTTTTTATGTACTGTTGTGCAAATAGTTCAACACACTGCTTGAATAGGAGATGGTTTTGTCGTTGTGCATAAATATTCAAGGTCAGTTCTATTAGTGTTTGCTAGAATAAAAGTTTTAAAATTAACCTCTAATATTAATTCTTTTAAGTACAAAGTCAAAATCAAATATTAGGAATTACAATCTTTAAACCTCAAATTCAAATCAGGAGTCACACATTAATCTTATTGTTTCTAAATCCCTAAAAATAGTTGGCTTGAGTGATTGAGACCAACGAATTGTCACACAAACTATCAATTAAAAAAACATCAAACTACACATACACTAAACTCCTGACAACTTCAACTCTAAAGACTTTATATTGTCTTTCGGTAATCATGTTTATCGAGAAGACCAGTTGTGAGTATTTGGGGGTTGTATCTTGGAGCCTAGATATTTGCTATTATCCACACGAGGGATGGAATCTCGGCTTTAGGACAGAGTATTCGTGTGCCTCTCCCTTTGTCCAGACTCGAATTTCTAACTTTTCTCTTTATCGTATTTTGTTTTATCATTGTCTTATAATTTATCATCATACATCTCATTGAAGATTGCTTCCTTGGATTGGAGCAGTAGGAGTAAGGATTCTGGGAGGCCATTGAGGAAGCTTAATAGTGGTATTGGGTTTAAAACAGAGGAAGTTAGGGCTTTCAGTAAGGTGACTAGTTCCTCGTTGGGGTCATCATATGTAGAAGTTGTAAAATCTCACACACACACAAAAGAATTACCGAAGAACTGTTTATTGAATTAATGATTAACAATGAATTGAGGCCAACTATTTATAGTAGCTGGGATAAGGTAACAAGATAACATCAAACCTCTAACAGATAATAACAATCAAATAAAACCATGTTAATCCTAACTATCTGATAATCATAACAAATTATAAATAGGAATTATCTAAAAGATAAATCCAACCTAATATCTAAAGATAACAATAAAGATAATAACTTGGTTTAATCCAACATAGCTCCCCTTAAACCAAGTCCTTTATAACTCATCATGCCCAAAGACTTTTTAAGCTTCTGAAAATTGTCAACCTTGAGCGGCTTCGTGAAGATGTCTGCAACCTGTTCCTCTGAACGACAGTACTTGATCACGATCTCTTTGTGTTTCACCAAGTCTCGTATAAAGTGAATCTTGATGTCAATGTGCTTACTCCTACCATGGTAAACTGGATTCTTGGTCAGAGAAATGGTGGACTTGTTGTTGCAGTAGATCATCGTGGGAGCATCATGCTAATGCTTTAACTCAGAAAGCATACGACGTAGCCACACAGCCTATGTAGCACCAGCAGCAGCTGCAATGTACTCAGCTTCTATTGTCGATAGAGCAACCACCTGTTGCTTCTTCGATGTCCAAGAAAATACTCCAAAACCAAGATGGAACGCAAATCCAGAGGTGCTTTTCCTCCCCTCCGTATCACCTGCCCAGTCACTATCTGTATATCCAACAAGCTCAACTTTGTTAGCGGAAGAGTAAAAGATACCATCACCTAATGTACCTTTCACATATCGCAAGATACGCTTGCCAGCCTGCAAGTGAGATTGCCTCGGAGAATCCATGAACTTGCTAATTAGCCCAACTCCATAAGAAATATCAGGCCTAGTAGAAGTTAAGTATCTCAAACTTCCTACTAGCCTCCGAAAGATGTTAGCATCAACTAGCTCACCAGACCTATTGATGACTCGCTTTTTGTGTCGTTACCAAATTGCGAATTACCAAAAGAATATTTATAAAGTGAATTTTACGCAATATATTTTAAGTTATGAAAATTAGTAAATGGTAAGCATAGAATTCGTTCCACAGGGAATTAGAGAAATATGTTGATTTAATTAGCTAATCTATAAACAATAAAATAAATCATAAATGATGAATGAGTGTATGGTTTGTCAAACCATCAAACATACATACAAAATTAACCTAACTAAAAATATGGTGATATGAAAAATAGAAGACTCACAATCTTGATAAGAAAAATGGATGTAAACAATTAATGTTGATGCTAGGGAATTGATTGATTAGCAAGTGGGTATGGATATTGCTTTTTAAGCCACTTTAAGGACCAATCTCTACATGTTAACCAATTTAGGTTTAGATTAATGTGGTTGATATACCCTCCACTAATCTATCCTATTTATTGGGTTCTTAATCACTCAAGTGTGTCAATCCAAGAGTGATTATATAACATGTTATTCTAAACAAGATTGTAATTAACAAGTGGGTATACAAGTCAATCACATAATGAATAGAATCTAATGAATTAATAAATAGAACACATATAGAGATTCATTACAAAGCTTAAGCAAAAACCCACAACCAAATGTTCATCAAATCAATCCCCTAGATTAGGGGTTTAATTACACATAGTAGCAATCAAATAAAAACAAGTAAATGGTAAGGAAATCACCCTTGGGCCACCTTCTTTAGTGCTTGATCCTTGTTCTCCTTTGATGCTCCTAGTTGCAAAGAATGGAAGAGGAGGATGTGTCTAGATAGGTGGATGGCTTATGGTGAGTGACAAAGGATTTGTGGTGGAGAAAATGGTAGGGAAGGAATGGTCTAGGTAAGTAATCAAGATTTGGTGTGAGGTTTTGGATGGAAAAGATAAGTCCAAGTATAGAAATGGAGGAATTTGGGAGATGATTTATGGAGAAAAAGGGAGATTGGGAGGAGAGAATGGGATTGAATGGCTTGGTAGGACTTGGTAGGGATTGGAAATTCAAATTGAAAAGAGGGATGAATTTATAGTATTTTTGAATTAGGTCACGGATGGTAAATTACCAAAACACCCCCTGTACTTGTCAAATTACCATTTTGGCCCCTCTAGGGGGCCTTTCTGTAATTAACCAGCCAAATTTCACCAATCAGAGCAGCACAACAACGAGGTCGCGATTTGCACAAATGGCGACAAAGTGGCGACCTAGGGGCGAAGCAATCAGGTGTGGGAAATCATCTCCCTGTCGCCATGGCGACCTTGAATGACAAATGGCGACCAAAAGGGGTGACGTGGCGTGACGTGGGTGAGGATTGGATGGCCGGTTTTTTGGCCGATTGGGACGCCGGGAGGGTTGCGATCGGGCTGCCGGTGAGGTGGCCGTCCGTTTGCCACCGGAACCCGTCGACGGTGACTCCGGGAAGGTTGACTTCTGGCCGGCGGCGGCACTTAGGGTTTAGAAGGGGCCATGGCTGATCACGCATGAGAGGTAGGAGAAGGTGAATAGTTAGGATGAGGTGTATTTAGCAAGGAGGTGGGGTGCAAAGGCTGCAGCCTTTTGTCTTTGAAGTGGGCTGCGTTTAGCACAGAGAAGGGGTGCAATTAGGCCTATTTGGAGGTGAAATGGGTCACTGTTTTGGGTCAGGTTTGGGCGTGAATTTGGGCCACGCATCAGGCCCAAATATCAGGCCTGCTTCACTTAAATGAAACGGCGCCGTTTAATGCTTAAGGGGAACTGGGCTGCACGTGGGTGTAATCAGAGTGGAGCGTGGGTGCACAAAGAAGCCCATGTTGAGCAGCTTCAGCCAAAACGCACCGCATTTAGCCTGCTGACGTGGCAGCGATGCTGGACAATTGCGATTCAGCCCCTGACTTCTTCTGTATTTCCGGTAACTTCAAAACTTCCTCCAATAATTACACTTTTACCCCTGTTTTACCAAAATTACTCCAATGCCCCTGAATTCTATAAATACCTGAAAATACTTAATTAACACCATTAAATCACAAAATAATGCCCAAGAACCAAGCAAAAGGAGAAGGAAATGAGGGCCAAAATCATACCAATTTTGGTTCGATCACCTATCCTTCTCTAACTTCAACCTTTCTTCAACTGGAGTCAGCATCGGCTTACATCCCTCCATCTTGAACTTTTTCAGTACATCACCAGCATACTTCTTTTGACACACAAAGATGCCATCATCTATCTGAGTCACCTTAATGCCGAGGAAATAAGACATCAACCCTAAATTTGTCATCTCGAAATGACTAGTCAGTGCACTCTTGAACTCTGCAATCATCTCAGGGTTATTGCCAGTAATGATCAGATCATCAACATATAGGCACATAATAAGAATATCTCCATGGGAGTTGGATTTGATATACAAAGTGTGCTCATAACGACATCTCTGGAACTCATGCTGGATAAAATATGTGTCAATGTGTGTATACCACGCCCTGGGTGTCTATTTCAACCCATATAAGGCCTTCTTCAGCTGATAGACCTTATTTTCTTGCCCCTTCTTTACATACCCCGTAGGTTGCTGTATGTAGACTTCCTCCCCTATCTCCCCATTCAAAATGAGGATTTCACATCCATCTGGAAGATTCTCCAGCGATTATGTGCAGCAAGAGACATAATCAAGCGAACAGTGTCAAGTCTGGCAACAGGAGCAAACACCTCGAAATAATCGATCCCTGGCTTTTGCTTGTAACCTTTCGCAACCAGATGCGCTTTGTAGCGTTCCACCTCACCATTCGGCTTGTTTTTTGTCTTGTACACCCACTTAACACCAATAGGATGCTTTCCACCTGGCAAATCAGTAAGCTCCCATGTGTTATTCTTTTCAATCGCACCTATCTCCTCTTCCATTGCTTTTAACCAGCAATCATTACGAGTAGCATCTTCATATGTGATAGGATCATAATCTGCAAACAATGCAAAGTTCACCAACTCTTCATCTGTTGGATCGTCGTTATTACTCAGAACACAATCCTGCAAACGAGCTGGCAACACCCGTTCACGTTGTGGATAACAAGAAGATTCTGCTGGATGTGGGTTCACTAGGGAAGGTGGAGTCACTGGGGTCGGAGCCACTGGGGTCAAAACCGGATCATCTTTAGGATAATCATCAATCTCATCCAGGTCAACATCAATGTCTAAAGAGCTCCCCTTACCGCAAGACCAATCCTAGCATCTCTGCTCATCGAAGGTAACGTCTCTGCTGACAATCACCTTTTCGGTCACTGGATTATAAAGTTTATAACCCTTTGTTACCTGACTGTAGCCGATAAAGATGCACTTCTCTGCCTTATCATCAAGCTTCTTTCTCAAAACATCAGGTACATGAGCATAAGCAATACACCTAAACACTCGTAAGTGTTCAATGCTGGGTTTGAGTCCAGTCCAGGCTTCCTGAGAAGTCTTTCCAAGAACACTACTGGTGGGACATCTATTCAACAAATAGAACACACAAGCAACTGCATCACCCCAAAAACCTTTGGGCAATTTCTTCAAGTGTAACATACACCTAACCATGTCCATGACTGTTCTATTCTTCCTCTCTGCTACACCATTCTGCTGAGGAGTATGTCTCGCTGTCAACTGATGATTGATGCCATGTTTTTGCAAGAAACCATCACAAACAACATATTCTATCCCCCGATTTGTTCTCAGAGTCTTGATAGACCTTTCACTCTGATTCTCCACCAATGCCTTAAATCTCATGAAGGCATCACAAGCATCTATTATGCTGCAAGAAATACACCCAAGCCTTCCTACTGAAGTCATCGACAAAGGTAACAAAATACCTATATCCCCCATTTGACGGAGTCTCCACGGAGCATAGGTCAAAGTGCACTAGCTCCAAGGGCCAACTGGCTCTCCACGTCTTCTTTGTGGAAATGGGTCTCTGTGCTTATTTCCCACAACACATGTCTCGCATACCCTATCAGGAGGATAAATGATAGGTAATCCTGAAACCATCTTCCATGAAGAAAGTAGCTTCAGACTCCCAAAGTTATATGCCATAACCAGCTCCCGTCTCCAATTACAGAACTAAAACATGGTAAAGTGTCATTGTTAATATGCAGCGGAAACAAACGATTTGGTGACATATTTACCTTTGCTATCAGACCCTTCTGTTCATCGTTGATGGTGCATACCCCTCTGTAGATCTGCATATCATACCCCTTCTCTGAAAGTTGCCCCATACTTAACAGATTTTGATGTAGACTCGGGACAAACAGTACCTTTGAGATGGTATTCTTGGATCTGTCCTTCAGAGAGATGGAGATTTTACCCTTCCCCATTACTGGTACCTTTGAGTTATTCCCAAACTTCACTTCCGAAGTAAATGTCTCATCCAATTCTGAGAACATCTCCTTCCTGCCATACATGTGATTGCTGCAGCCTGAATCCAGAAACCATTTGTACTTGGCATCATCCACTGCTGTATTACACGCTAGCAGTAATGTTTCTGAATAGTCTCCATCTTCTGCAACATTTGCCTAGAAATTTCTCCCATTGGATTTACACTCATTCTTGTAGTGGCCATATCTTTTGCATTTGAAAAATTGAATCTGAGATTTACTCTTCTGATTAGTGTTATTGCCTCCTCCGCCTTTCCCCTGGCTAGATCTGGAAGCACCTCCCCTCCTATATTGCGAGTTCTGACCCTTCTGGCTTGTCTCAGAATTCTTCCAGGTCTCGTCTTTGTCTTTCTTAAGACTCAACTGGCTCTGTAAAGCTTCCTCCACCTCGACCTCGGACTTTTCATCCAGACGCTGTTCATGGGCTAAGAGCAAGCCCATCAACTCATCCAACGTCATCGCCTCGAGATCTTTGGACTCCTCAATGGCAGTCACGTTGTACTCAAACTTCTCTGTCAGTGTTCGGAGAATCTTCTCCATGATCTGAACATCTGAAATTATCTCACCATTGGCCTTCATCTGATTAACAAGTGCCAATGTCCATGAGAAGTAATCTGCCACCTTCTCCATTTTCTTCATCTGTAGAAGCTCCAACTGCCTCAGCATGGTCTGCAAGTGGACTTTCTTCACTTTTTTTGCTCCTTTGTATGTATTCATCAGAACGTCCCACGCTCGTTTTGCTGATGTTGTATGTGCGATTTTCTCAAAAATCACCGGATCCAACGACTGGTTAATTAAAAACCTTGCCTTTAGATCCTTCCTGGTTGTTGCAGCATCTGCTGGCCTAACAATACCCTCGGAAACAACAGTCCACAACTCCTGATATTCAAACAATAGTTGCATCTGGACCCTCCAATACTCAAAATTGGTTTTTCTGTCAAACTTTAGGATTTGTGGTTGTATTGTGTTATTATTATTATTGTTAAGGGTGGCCATTGTAATTTGCCAAAAAAACAACAATAATAACAATAAAAACATGTGAACTGAAAGTTCACAAATTAACTCGGTGTGTTTAACAAATATTAATCTAGAGGGGGGGTGAATAGATTTTAACTAATTTTCACCCAATTTTCGTTTAAGGTCAATATTACGAAAATGCCCCTAATAGTCAATATAAAAACAACAAGTGTAATATGGTGCGGAAATTAAATGACACTTGATGTATACATGGAAAACCCAACCACTGGGAAAAAACCACGGGCTGTTTAGTGCGCCACACTAAAACCTCGAAATCCACTAATTGAAATGGAGTTTACAACCTATGTAGACCTTGTCTAACACACGGTCTATAACCCCCCACTTCTACCCCGCGGGCATTTAAAAGTGGCTCTAGTCCATCTTGCTTGTGGCCTAAGCAACCTTAGCCAACAAGACTTAAATTCTCAATGAAGAGATAATACAATCTATGTGTGAATATATAAAAATACTCAATACATGCAATAAGAGCTAGGCAACCCTATATGCTTATCTAGGATAATAATATGTCAATAAAAAAATTCCTAGATATCAATAGCTAAATGACATGTCAAATAGCTTAGCTAACAATAGATTATAAAAAACCTAGATAGCTATCACAATATAACACTCAATCATGTCATCACAAACAATCTCTATTTTGAATATAATATATTAATCTAAGATCATTCAAATAATAAAAGAGATGCCTTGATAAATAAAACACTAAATATCAATGGATAAAAGTGAAGAACATACCAAGGGAAGTGTGATGACCAATACCCACTCAAATAAGCAAACTATCTATGTTAGAAGATGCTTAGATGATCTTTGATGCATATGTGTATGGTTTGAGTGTATAAAAATGAGTTCTTGATTTGATTTT
Organism: Acer campestre; assembly: GCA_954870605.1. Classification (NCBI taxonomy): domain Eukaryota; kingdom Viridiplantae; phylum Streptophyta; class Magnoliopsida; order Sapindales; family Sapindaceae; genus Acer; species Acer campestre. The sequence goes on along the minus strand of OX940800.1, from coordinate 20,970,854 downwards.
CTCTCAAAAATCTCTCTTTTAAGTTTAGGGTTCTTTAGAGCCAGAGAACTAAGTTAGAGAAATGAGAAAGTATGATATTTATAGACATCAAGAACAGGGCACGTGAAAAGATAAGTTTGCCATTGAAATCACCGATCGGCGGTTTCATTCTGCGGTCATGGCCGCAGAATTGAACCGCCGAATTTAACCCGAGAAGCAGGGGATCATTCTGCGACCAAATTCGACGGTCAACGAAACCGCCGATCAAAACCCAAAAAGAAACCAACCTAAAATATCTAATTCGGCGGTTTCAAAACCGTCGATTAAACCGTCGAACAGAGACCGAGAATAATAAATGCATCAAGTCTATTCGACGGTTTCGATTTGGCGGCCTGGCCGCCGATCGTAACCGCAGATCCAATCCAGAGCTCTCTGGAATCAAACGGCAGTTTCCATTCGACGGTCATGGTTGCCGATTAAACCGCCGTTTCATCACTAAAGGTGAAACCAAAGGAGAAGCCAAGGGCATTCTCCGAAGGCAATCTTCTCGTAAAACCAAGCACATAATCATGCAAGCACGGACGTTTCCGAACATATTCGGGAAACGAATTACAAGACACTAAAACACACACCAAGAAATAACAAACAAAGTGCTAGTGTGAAAAGCGACATTTGAAGAGAATGCACACAAAAGTAAAGCATACATATGCAAACATTACAAGTGAGTGTGTGCAACTAAATCTCTTCAATAAGAAAATAAGCACATAAGATATACCTTTTGAGTGCTTGTCCACCTTGAGGTCTTGAGAAGGGTCATTGAGCATTATCACCTATCACCTAAGCTACCCTTTACAAACAACCCCAATATGTGGTTTGTCCACGAAATAAGCCAATCAAAAACTGGGAATCCTTACATGAACAATATCAGCAAAACAAAAATCAAACAACCCAAAATTCAAACACACCAAACCTCTCTCTCTCGTTCACAACCTCTCCCTTGTTCTCGACAATAGTCACGGGTTCGCTGCAAATTATTATTCCGGTGACTTTCTTGGTCGATGACGATGTACTTTGGTCAAGCAAAGGACGACCAACAACCTCTGCTAGTCAACTATAATCAATGATTGTCGGATCTAGGCGATAGAAAAGCCAAAAGGACCGTGAACTTGGATCACTCTGATGCGTCGAAAAACTAGTCGGATCTGGTCAACGGATACTTGGGTTTTGATCCCGATCGTCCTCTGAAAGTTTTGGTGGTGGTGGTGACGTCAACTTGCCAGCGATTATGGCGGTAGCGGACGGCAAGGTGAGTTAACTCGTCACTCCTTCGTGGGCTGATTTGGGCGGCAAGACGACCTCCTTTGGCTTCAAGCTTTTGGAAGGTCTTGCTGGTCGGCACCGTCTGCACCTTCTGGTGTGGGTGGTGTTGTCTCACTTTCCGACGGCGTGTGGGTTGTGTGGAGGTCCGTCTGGGGTCGCTGAATGTTGCTCCAAACTCCTAGATCCTCAACTCCTGTATCCGCCTACCACTCCTAGATTCTGAACTCCTGAATCCTACCCTACTGCCCTCCAAGCCTCGAACTCGGGTTCTGATACCAAATGTAAAATCTCACACACATACACAAAAGAATTACTGAAGAACTGTTTATTGAATTAAAGATTAACAATGAACTGAGACCAACTATTTATAGTAGCTGGGATGAGGTAACATGATAACATCAAACCTCTAACAGATAATAACAATCAAATAAAACCATGTTAATCCTAACTATCTGATAATCATAACAAATGATAAATAGGAATTATCTAAAAGATAAATCCAACCTAATATCTAAAGATAACAATAAAGATAATAACTTGGTTTAATCCTATAGAAGTGGTGAGATGATCTAATTTAGGTTCTAGATCGTTGGATACAAAAGGGTTTCGGTTTGATAAGCCAGAAACTAAGGATTCTTTGGAGGTGGTGAAGTGGGATGAGGTGGCTTATGATAATAGCTGGTTAAGTTTTGTGATGTAGGTGTCCTCAAATCGTTTTAGAATGTGTATTTGGTGTCCAAGGGTCTTCGTGATAGATGATCTTATCATCTTCATTTTATCTTGGCGATAAGAATATTTTATGGGTATTCAATTCGATAAATGACAGGGACGTTATCATAAGGAGTAGATTGTTATGGGAAGATTTCTTTTCTTCTGTTGGAGTCTGGTCTAATGCTATTACCCCTCAATCAAGATTGTCATGGGTTGAATTTAAGGGTTTCCCTTTGCATGTATGGTGTAAAGAATTTTTTTTTATGAGATTAGGATAGGCTATTGAGGAGCCATTATTGATAGAGGATAAGACTCTTCACAGAGAAAAGTTATTCAAGGAAAGATCCTAGTCTTGATACCTTTTGGTCATCGATGTCTTGGAGTAATTAAGGTGGCTACTGGAAAGAGTTCTTTAACTGTTTCTATTTGGGAAGATCTGGTTCTAGCCACTATCGAATGGATTTCTAGAAGGTTGGTGTAAGATCCTTTATCTGTATTGGCTTGATTCCATTGCAAAACTCTCTATATTTGTATTAGTAGTTGCTTAAGTGTTTCTTGGAAGAAAGGAGCCTCAAAGGTGAAGAAGCAACATCTTGTGCAAATATCGTCTTCAAGGGGAACATCGCATACTTGGATGCTAAGGTATCAAGATTCTTCTTCCTCTTGCAAGGTGTAAGTGCACACACACACAATTCATACATGTATGTCCCTGCATCGTAGTTCAAACATTTGGTATAACACTTTTACACACATTTAGTATGCACATACATTCATCTCATTGTTAACAATCTTGTAGAATTGCATGTTTTCTCACTATCGCTTAGATATGACATGCTTGTGTTGTATAGTATTTATTTGTTTGTGTTTCTTATGTTTTGGACTTGAACATGGTCTTATTTGATTCCTTATTGAGTCCCGGTCATTTCGGTTACTCATATGTTAAGTTTCGAGTCCAAACGATGTAGCTACGCTACTTTTCGTTCTCATTTGTTGAGTTGTGTTCATCGTCATTTTCCAAGATGAATTCTCAACCATTTGTCAAAGTTTCATAGTTTTCGTCATGCGTGAGGGAGTCACAGTTCGTAATCTGAAAACGGATTCGAATTCGGAGTTCGGATGACCGAATACGGTCGACCGAATTCGGAGTTCGGATGACCGAATACGGTCGAAGAACGTGCTAGGTGCGCGAGAGGAGCAAGCTGGCCAAAGGCCATGGTATGGCCACCACGTGTGCCACACGGCCCAGCCAGCTCTCTGGCCACGTGTGGCACACGCTGACCACACGTGGGCATGGCTGAAATGCCTCTATTTTTTGGACAAATTTGCCCCTCTTCCCTCCTCCTCAAATGACCTCTCTTCCCTCCATTTTCAAACAACTTGAACAACATCAAATCTGAAATTCTGCAGAATTGTTCTTGATTTTTGTTTTCTTATTTTGATCATAACTCTCTCATACGAACTCGAAATTGAGTGATTCAAAAACCAAAATTGTTGGTCTTGAAGAGAGATACAACCCCAAGCATTTTCAGAGTCATTTGAATTCGTGATTGGTCGCAGCATGTTGTTCTTCAGTCCGAGTTTCATTGTTGTATGTTAAATTTCTTCTTCTCACTTCATCTTTTGATCTGCACTTTAATCTTTCAATTTGATAGATGATTTGTGTTTAGAATGATGTTAGAACATATTCTAGGGGTGGTTGATCATTTGGTAATTGAGTTTTAGCTTTGTGATTTTACTTGAACATATACTAAACTTGATTAATCTTGAAATTGATTCTAGAAATGATATATGTGATGTGGTTTATGACATTTTCTAGGTTTAATTTCATGATCTAAGAACTAGGTTTTTAGTGTGATATATTGAATATTCATACCTTGTTCTTATTGATATACATGCTTTGATTTCTAGGTACTTTTGTGATTGATTGTTGAAAGCATATCCTAGAATGTATGTAAGCATATTCATAGAGCTTGATTGATTATCTAGCTTTATTTGTTTGTAAGTGATTCATCTTCTTCTTACTTTCATTATTGATCATCTCTTTAATTGTCTTATTTGATTGATAAAAAGTAATATAAATGATGTTAATTCACATGCTTAGGTTTCTAGATATATTTTGTGATTGAGTTGTGATAGCTTTATTCTAGATTCTCTAGTTGCATGTTCATAGAGTGTGTTTGATCTACTTGCTCTATTTTTTTGTGATTGCATCATATTGCTTGTGTGCACTTCACTTAGATCATTGCCTTGTAAAAGGTTGAAATCTCTTGTTAAGGTGAGTGAAGCCTTAATTTAAGCAAGAAGACTTGGCTAGGAAAGGATTCCGGATAGCCAAGCAAGAAGCCTTAGTTAAGATCAAGAGGATCTGGATAACTAAGCAAAAGTCTTATCAAGGAGTTGCGTACTCCGGATGGTTAAGCTTGGGTAGCTTGACTAGGATCCTAGTGATCTAGATTGCTAAGCGAGGAAATCTTCCTAGAGGCTTGAGAGCTTTGGATAGGGAGTTGCTCTCTAGAGGTGTAAGACACATCTTGGATAGAGAGTAGGCTTTGTGAATCACTAGCCCGAGGGTTGTTTAGGATTTGATAGCTTGAAGTGGATATCATAGTGTTGATAGCTTTGACTGTGTAAGTCCTTTTCGTATAGTGGATTTGCTTTGCCGGTGGTTGTGGATTCAACCCATGGATGTTTCCTCTTTGAGTTTTTACCACGTAAAAACATTGTGTCTCATTTTCGCTTTATATTTCCTTATCTTCCATATGTTCACTTGTATTGATTCTGTTGTATATTGATGCTTACATGAATTGATTCGTATTATACAATTGTTATATCATTTCAAGTATTCATTTCATTCTTATATTCCGTATTTTTGAATATTGGAAGAATTTGAGACTATACCTATTCACCCCCCCCCCCCTTCTAGGTATAAAACACTGTTGCTTTAAGGGAATTTCAGTTGGGAATTGGAAAGGAAGTCTCTACAGATTCCAAGGGTATAGGGTCAGGCAATCTAGTTGAAAAGCAGGGGTTTCCAAGGCAAGATCATTTGATTATCTCTAGTTCCAATGCAGGTGGAGCAGTGGCTTTCAATTATGCACCTCTTCAAATTCCTCTTGAAAAGGTGTCTGATACCAGAATAGTAAATAATGGGGGCCATATGGGCTCTTTAGTTTCGGGCCTTGTTGACAAGCCCATTTCAATTAATAGAGCTCCTAAGAAAGTGCAATTCAAAGGAAATGGGATTTTACTTTAGAAGGTAATCTGTAAACCACCAGCTCCTCAAAATCTCAATGGCAATCTAGTATTAGATAAGTGTAAGGCTTCTAGTGAGATTAGGGAGAGGGTGGGCAAAAAAAGTGGTTCATCATCATATGATGAGAGTGAGGATGGCCATCTTTTCTAGAATACAAAGTTTTAGGGTGAATCTTCTAAGGATGGTGTGGGCCAATTCAATGGTGGGAATTTTTTTATTGATTGGGTGGTGGTTTGGGCCAAGATTTGGGCCCGTTGTTTAAAGCGGCTCTCTTAAAAGATGGTCATAGTTTGCTACCTAATGATGTGAATAAGGAGGCCCAGCTATCCAATGTAAACGTCTCCTTCAACAATGCCTCATTTGAGGTTAGCTTTTCTTCTTCTGAAAATTCTTTACCTCACATCTCAAAAACTCAGCAATAGGATACTAATAAGAATGTTGCTCAAACGGTGGTGAATACAACAACAATGAAAATGGTTGCGTCTTCTAAGAAAGCTGTAAAGCATTGCAACTCTATCAAAAGTCATGGAATGAAAACTCAAAAGGATAAGAGCATGATTTCTCAAGGGGTTGAGGTATTACAAAGGGATAATAATGGGTCGAGTATGGCTATTGATAGATGGAATTTGGATGTGGAAGTGGCCAAAGTGGTCGAAAGAGGTGTGGTTTTAGGGTATTTCAACTGTCCTAAATTAAGCACTCGCAGTGGTGTAGAACTTGATATGGGTGGCAATATTAATTCAGGTTCTTGGAGTCTTTCTGAAGAGGTCGCTAAGGTCATTGAGATTGGGGTAGCTTTAGGTTTTGACTTTAATGGTAACAAGGAGTTGGTCTCAGAGGAGATTTCTAGAATGGAAAAGGAGGATGTGGCAAGACATTCGGCAGTTTAATGTCTTGTCTTGTTGTGTTCGGTTCTTGGGGCTTCTGTCTTTTGATGGTAGTGTTAACTTGGAATATTAGGGGATTGAGGAGATTGGAAAAAATGAGGGTTGTTAGATATCTAGTAATGCGTACAAAGCCTATTATTTTTTTTATTCAAGAATCCAAATTAAATCATTTTTATTCAAGGATTATCAAGTCTTTGGGTGGTTCGCTTTTTTCAAAAGGTGTTGGGGTGGAGGCAAATGGCTTGGCTAGTGGTGTCATTACCCTATGGAATAAAGATTTTTTAAACGTAAGGTCCTGTATCTCTAATGACCGTTGCATTACCTTATCTTGTGTGCTTTCTTCAGTAAATAAGGAGGTGGTGTTTTGTTATTTATATGCAGCTAATAATGAGAAAGAGAGTGTGGAGTTATGGAGATTCATCTTGTCTACTCAAGTATCTTTGCTTGGGCTTTGGATTATTGGTGGGAATTTTAACACAATCTTAGATCATAGCGAGAGAAAGGGTGGTCTTGGATGTATGAGGTCCATGAGGAACTTTAAAATGTTTATGGATTCTACAAATGTGGTTGATCTACCTATGCAGGGTATGGCATTTACCTGGTCCAGTAATAGGGAAAATGAGTCATGGGCTAGACTTGATTGATTTTTGTGTGATCATTTGTTTCTGTCGTGGTTTCCATAGCTGGTGCAAAAAGGTATCTGCAAGAGTTTGTTTGATCAGAATCCTATGCTTTTTGCTGAACTTGAGGTTGATTAGGGTCCTCAGCCATTTAGATTTCTAAATGGGTGGTTGGAGGACAAAGATTTAATGGATGGGGTTTACAAAAGTTGGAATAGATGTATAGGAGGAGCTCACAATGGTTAGAAAATCAAGCACAAAATCAAGGCAATAAAGTTGCTCTTGAAATCCTATCTTAATGTTAGGAAAATCAATGGAAATATGATCAAGGTTTTAGAGGATGAGTTGGCAAGGATTCAAAACAATGCAGTGTCTCAAGGTTGGACAGTTGGGTTGAGAGAAACTCATATGTCATGTTTGGTTAAGCTATGGAAACAGATTCATTTGGATGAATAAAAATAGAGGTAGGTTTCTAGGGTGAAATGGCTTAAGGATGGAGATAGGAATTCCAAATTTTTTCACATTATGTCTAATTTGAGAAGGAAGACTAATCTTATAGGGGACTTATACATTTCAGGTAGGCTATGTAGTTGTCCGATTCAAGTTAAAGATGGTGTTTTTTCTTTTTTCATGAACCATTTGAAGAAGGAGGTGAAGCCAAGACCGAACTGGGCTGGTTTACCTATCAAAAAGATTTCAAAAAGGGAAAGTTTTGACCTTGAAGTAGAATTTTCAGGTGATGAAGTTTGGAGGCACTGTGCGACTGTGATGGTAATAAAGCCTTGGGTTCTGATGGACTCAATCTTAATTTTGTCAAAACAAATTGGGATTGGATAAAAGAAGATTTCATACATTTTATGCAAGTGTTTTATAATGATGGTTCCGTGATTAAAGATTTGAATTGTACATTCATTACCCTCATTTCGAAAATTAAGATACCAGTATCTCTCAAAGATTTCAGGCCAATTGGTTTGGTTAGCTCTTTATACAAAGTGTTGTCTAAGGTTTTAGCTAATAGGCTTAAGTTAGCAATGAATTCTGTGATCGGTCCCACTCAAATGACTTTTCTAAAGGATCGTCAGATTGTTGACAGCTTTGTTATTGCTGAGGAGGTAATTCATTCTTGGAAGAAAGACAGGAAAGGAGGCTTGATGGTAAAGCTAGATTTTGAAAAGTCCTATGACAATATGGATCACTTTTTTTTTTTTCTTGAGGTATTGGATAAGATGGGTTTTGGGGCAAGATGGCAAGAGTGGATAAATTGGTGTATTTCATCTCCTTCCTTGTCTGTTTTGGTTAATGGAAGCCCTATGAAGCAATTTCCTATCGAGAAAGGGCTTCGATAGGGCGATCCTTTGTCTCCCTTTCTCTTCAATATGGTTGTTGAGGTCTTGAGTGGCATGTTATTCAAGGCAAAATAATTGGATTTGATTAGGGGTGCAGTCTTTGGCAATGGAGATATTCACATTTCTCACTTGCTGTTTGCTGACAATACTATTTTATTTTTAGAACCTAAATCAGAATATCTCTTGAACATTAAGAGAATTCTGAGGTGTTTTGAACTTGTATCAGGCTTAAAGATTAATTTCCATAAATCTTGCCTTGTTCGTATTGGTAAGAAAAGGTCTCATGAGGAGGATTGAGCGGTTGTTTTTCGTTGCTTATCATCGTTGCTTCTAGTGACTTACTTGGGTCTTCCTCTTGGTGGGAACTCTATTAGAGAAGCTTTTTGGAATCCTATTGTTAGTAAGGTGGAGCAGAGGCTCGCTCATTCACTACAATAGAATCATCCTTTTACTGTGCGCAAAGAACGCTGTAAATGAACCGCTAGCTGCATTAGATGATGTCGTGAATGATATCCTCAAATATGGCGTACCAAACATGTCGTCAATATGTTTTAAAAAACGTTGTACTTATATTTACGACCCAATTTGTGGGTCGTGTTATGAACTTTTACCTTCACAAGAAATGAGTCTAGACTCAATCACGGCATGCACATGCATGTCGTTATTGTCGTTTAAAAATATATTAATATTATATTTAAATCATCTCATCCCATAAATCCACTGAATCCATTCCCACCTCTTATTTTACAGCATTTAATAATTCGTTCACATCAATCGTCGAACCTGAGACCTCAAGATGTTCAAGCAAAGCCTTGATGAATTCTACTACTCATTCGAATTTGTTAATATTTGCATAATGTTTATATATAAACTATAGATGTTATTAAATTTTTATTGATTATTCTTAAATCAAAATTTTATTTCCAAGAATATAAATTTTATTTTATATGATAAACAAAAAAACATTTATTTTAACATTTAATTAAAAATAAATAAATCATATATTTTCAAATAAAAGATATTGGTTAATCGTACCTGAGATAGAGAGATGTTTATCTACATTTTACAATTTAATAGATAAATGTAAGACTGAAATCCCTATAACGGAAGGGAAGGGGAAATGTAAATGGACTTTTCTAAAAAGTGGTTTTGCATTTTAAATTCTTATTATTATATTTATAAACTAAAGTAATATATTTTTTATAATTTTTTGAATTAATCTATAATAATTATTATCCAAAATTGAAGAAAATTTAATTATTAATCTGTCTCTTAGGAAAAACTATAAATGTATAATAATTATTAATTTAATTATTAATCTATAATAATTATTATCCAAAATTGAAGAAAATGTACTCCCTAAAATCATTACCATCAACAAATATAATTTTGTCCCTAAACACCTGCCTACCAAAAAATTAAGTTTCAACCTCAATGTTCCTCTTAGGAGCCAAAAAGCTTGTTTATGATAAATGTATATATGGCGTGAGTTATATGTCTTAAAAGACTCTCAAATAAGACACGCAATAGATAAGCCATAAATAATCATTTTTTACAGCATTCCTCAAATGCATGCCGTCTTTGAGAAATGATGTATCACTGTTACGAATTGAATGCAGTAAATAGTCATTCACTTGTTTCTGAAAAATTTATACATAGCATGAGTTGAATGTCTTAAAAGACTCTCAAATAAGACACACAACAGGTAAGTCATAAATAACTTTTTTTTATGGCGTTCCTCAAATGTGCATTGTCTTTGAGAAATTATGTATCACTGTTCCGATTTGCACCGAATGCAATAAATGGTCATTCACTTGTTTTTGAAAAATCTATACATGGCATGCATTGTATGTCATAAAAGACTCTCAAATAAGACACGCAACAAGTAAGCCATAAATAATCCTTTTTTACGGCGTTCCTAAAATGTGCGCAGTCTTTGAGAAATGAAAATGTATACATGGCGTGCATAGTACGTCTTAAAAGACTCTCAAATAAGACATGCAACAGGTAAGCTGTAAATAATCCTTTTTTAACGGCATTCCTCAAATGCACGCCGTTTTAGAGAAATTATGTATCACTATTATGACTTGCACTGAACGTAAGTCGTGATTAATAACATTTACAACGCGCCATTTATGTGCACCGTAAAAATCAAGCTGTAAAAGACCCAATCGGTTGTAGCGCTTGGAAGAGAGCTTTCAATTACAAAGGTGGCTGACTGGTTCTCATTAAGGCTATGCTCTCTAGTCTTCCATCCTATTTTATGACAGTGTTCCCAATTCCAGCGGTGGTGGCTGAGAAATTGGAGAAATTGCAGAGAGATTTTTTTTTAGAATGATGGCCTCTTAAAAAAGAAAGTGCACTCGATAGACTGGGTTACCATTTGTAAGCACAAAACGTTTGGGGGTCTTGGTATTGAGAGGATGAGAGATAAAGGTTTTAGTCTGATGGAAAAGTGGATTTGGAGGTTTGGGAGAGAGGAGTCATCGCTTTGGAAGCAGGTTCTTTGTGCCAATTATGGCCTTGGTAACAATCCTTTGTTGTGGACTTGTTAGGAGGTAAGGTCTAGTTCTTATTTTGTGAAGAGTATTTGTAGGCTGTTCCCTGAAGACCACAAAGCTTGCAATGTTGTGAAAAAAAGTTTTCAGGTTGTAATTGGCAGTGGGGAGAGGGTTTAGTTATGGCAGGATGTGAGTTGGGATTCTGTTCCTCTTAAGATAGCTTTTTCGAGAAATTTTGCGATGTCTTCAAACAAGACAGGTGCGGATAAAGAGTTTGGTAATTGGGTGTGGGATGTGCAGCTTAAAAGACTAGTGTTCAATTGGGAAATTGATCAATGGAATTGTTTGAAGTTATCTTTGGAGAGTATACTAATAAGACATAGCATTCTGGATGCTTTGGCTTGGTCTTACAATATAACTGGTCTTTTCTCTGTTTGCTAGTTTAGAAAATGTTTGGAGGACAATAGTGATTTGGTTGATTTGTTCTACAATTTCCTTTGGCAGGGTTTGAGTCCACCAAAAGTGGAGGTTTTTGCTTGGCAATTATTGAAAGGTAGGATTTTGGTTAGAGAAGTGTTGCTTAGTTTCGATGTTGTACAAATGGCCAGCGTTGCTTTTCTAATGTGTGTTGGTGGGTCTAAATCGATTGACCATGTGTTCCTTCTATGTGACTGGGCTAATGAGTTATCACTACTACAAAAATCTTCATAAAGATCACTTTTGAAATGATCTAAAAATATGTAGTGAAAACTTTTAAAAGCGATCTTTATTCACGTGATCTTAAAAAAATTTCAATTCAAGATCACTTAATAAGTGATCTAGTTAAACTCAATAAAGATCTTTTTTTTAAAAAAAAAAAAGTGATCTCTATTTAAAACATTTTAGTAAAAAAAATAAATTATAATTTAATATTTTATAATTCAATTCCTATTCATTGCAAACAAAATATAACATTGATTCATTTAAATATATATATATATATATTATTCATTTATTAAAAAATCATAACACAAAAGACATTATTTTCCAACAATATTATTCATCCAAATTCAAAATATAAATCCATAATACATCTCAAAACAAATATACAGAAAACATCCCTAATCAATAAACAACTTACAAAGTCATTTTTACAAGATTCTTCAAAGATCAAAGTTCAACAATAGATTATTTATCAAAATTCAATATCTCAATTTACATATGCAATCCCGACAAAGTCATCTAATCATCTTGCATAATGCCAACATCACCTTGGGTAATTGAACTCTTTCCTCGAATCTACACAACATTACGTAAAAAAAAGCTTAAAGGGATTAAAAACTTGAAAGAATCTAATACAAAGTCATAAATGTAACTTCAACTCACCTATTTCTAGATATATATATATATATATATTTTAATTCAAAGAAAATCGAAATCATATCACTAATAAAACATAAATCATCTAATGGTTTACAATCTCATAAACAAAAACAAAACAAAAAAAATCAATGATGATACAGTAAATATAAAATTTTATTAAATAAAATCCATTCACTTTTTTAAATTCATATACAAGTGTATAAGTGTGTATGGATAAATTATAAAACTCTTCGTTGGAAGGAAAGGCAATAACAAAATTAAAATTAAGAAAAAAAGGAACTCACCTTGTCTTCATCACTTAGATGTTCTAGTAGTTGGAGTTGAACCTGTTTATGATTTTCTTATTTTTCCAGGCCAAGAAAACTGAATAGAAAGTGGGACTTGGCAATTAAAAAAGAAAAGTAATTTGGGCTTGGTTTGGTGACTACTGAGAATTGATAAATGAAGAGAGAATAATAAGGAAATTAAAAATAAAAATAGTTACGTGAGAGAGTTTGAGGAGAGAAAGGTAGCATTTATTTGTGCCACTTTAATGGTTTTTCTTTTAAAAAAAAAATCAATTTTATTTTATCATTTCTTTAAACTATTTTTTTTTTGACAGATTTTTTTTTTTATTATTGTTTTGAAACCTAATTATTTTATCAAACAATTTATTTTAAAGATTAAAAATGAATAAATCTATCTGATCTTTAGATAATTTTTTTGACCCAATAGATAAAATTAATCTACTATAATAATAATAACAAACAAATTGTATTTAGATGATTTTTTTTTTTTTTTTTTTTTTTGGAAAAAATGATCAATTTCATATTGATCTATTCTAACTAAAAAAAAAATAAATAAATAAAAAAAATCAGTTTTTCAAAAAATGATCTATTTTAAATTATCACTTCATTAAAAAGATCACTTTTCCATAAAGTGATATATTTTAGTGATCAATTCCTTAAAATAGATCACTTTAAAATAGATCATTTTTACCTAAAGTGATCTATTTTAAGTGATCTCTTTGATTCTTTTTGTAGTAGTGTATGGAGAACAAGTATGGGCCGGTGGGGTGTTAGTACTTGTTCTTCTTCGTCAATTAAGGACTGGTTGTTGGGATGGATTGGTTTGTGCCCATCGAGGTCAACGAAGAGAGCTTAGATCATTTTGTTTTTTGCTGTTTTGGTCAATATTGGAGTGCCGCAACGATGTGGTTTTACGTGTTAATCTTGCAAATATGGGTAAGGCTTTGGACATGATCAAGTTGTGTGGTTCTTTGGTTTAAGAATCATGGAGTTGGTTCAGAAGTAGATTTATCCCTGCTCATTTTGGATTTAAAAGAAAGATGTGTGGATTCGACTTCTGTAAAGGTAAATAGGATTAATGCTTGGTTTCCTCCCTTTGATTCTGACTTGAGTTTCAATGTGGATGGGTCGGTCAGAGGTAATCCTGGTGATGCTAGTATTGGTGGAGATCTTCGTGACTCTAGCGGCAAGGTGTTATGTTTGTTTTCATTTTTTATAGGGGTTCTGGATGCTACATCAGCTAAAATTATTGCCATACACCGTGCGTGCCAAATGGTCGTCAACAATTAGGTGTTGTTTAGACATAATATCGCCATTTTTAGTGACTCAAAATTAGTTGTATCATGGTGCAATGGAGAAGACTTTGGGAACTTAAACACAGTAAATTTAGTGTATGATATTAGATAGGTCCTTCTTTCTTTGGATGGGTTGGCTATAAAGTTCATATCTAAGGGATCGAATTCGTTTGCAGATTGTTTAGCTAAAAATGGATCCCGCTGCAGTAAGGATAGACTAGAATGGGGAGATATTAGTTAGGCTTTTTGGTGTTTTGCCAATGTATTTTTTCTGTGTTTCGTTGGGTACTTCTCATCCGCTATTGTTGGTTGGGGGTTTGTATTGTGTTTGGGATTTATGTTGTTTTTCCTCTGGCTGCTTTAGTCGGTTTCTTTTGCTTGCCTTTTGGGGCTTTAATCAATAAAATTGCTATTTCAAAAAAAAAAAAAAAAAAAAAAAACTAGAGTATCAATTTGTATGATCTAGCCAGGTGTTAATATCTTTGTTATGTCTACTATAAATTTATTATTATGTATTTTTCCGATCCTGGAAAATAAATAAAGAGAATTTAGGATAGAGATAGTATTTCTGGCTTGAAATACATAAGAAATTCAGAGGAAGAGAAATAAAAGAGATACAAGGGGGATAATTTGCTTTTGCAATATATATTCGATAATACGTACTCAATTCAAAGAGGGCCTTCTATAGGCTTACGATATCAACCAACTCTAAAAAAAAAAAGAAACAACAGCAGACTCTGAAAACAAGGAAATAACTACCAATTAACCATTCAACTTAACGTCCACTAACTAAAAATAAGGAGCACTAACAATCCACTACTGCATCAACAAATGCACTAACAAATCCACTACTAATATTCTGAAAACTAACTAACTTATTTGATCCTACATTATGACTTGGTCTCATACTGAATGTTGTTGTTGTTGTTGTTTGTGAACGTATCATTCCACCCCTCTCAAATTATCCTTGTCCGCAAGGTTAAAATTGAGATATGTTTTGGAGGGATAATTTGGGAATTAGTTTTGCAGAAGCTGGATCATTCTACGTTTCATTGGTAGAGAAAGAGACTTGAGTTGGTCCTTTTGTTTTTGGGTTGGTAGAGGAATGTGGTGGTCATGGGCTCTTTTTGGTGGTAGTGTGGTAGGAGTTGTGAAGACAGCGGATGCGGCTGCGCGTATGAGAGTAGACAGGGTTTGGTTTGGAACTGATCCAAGTCACAGACGGCCACCTGTAAGACTTGAAGTTGAATAGTTTTTTTAACCATTTTTTGGTCATTAATTGTGTGGTGTGGAGTGGAGTGATGTGGGTGATAGTTGAAATTTGGGTTGGTGAGTTTTTGAGAGATATGGTAGGCTGGGTTAGTTGCAATCGTAAGGCTTGTATTTCAACAAGGATTTGGTCGAAACGTGATTTGTGACGAGCCAGAGTTTAGTAAGCATCATTACGAAACTCGACATCCAAGGAAGTGAATGGCTATGATACCATTTGATGTGTATATTTCCGATCCTGGAAAGTACACGTAAGAATTTAGAGGATAGTATAACAATGAGAGAGATAGATAAGTAGGAGAAGAGAAGAAAGAAGAGGTTTGGGAAGTATTTTCATTAATATTCAATATATTTAATTAATTATAACAAGGCTATGTATAGCCTGATACAAAGTAGCTAAATAAATAATAAAAAAATAATGCCAAATATCAAGGAAATGATGCCAACGAAAAAGGAACCCACTAAGCCACTATTAGTTCCACTTACACAAGTAACACAACTAATAAACAACATGCTAGGTCTTGTGAGACCATTTCTTGGAAAACTAACAACTAATAAACATGACAACAAACATAACCATTTCCTCTTCTGCACGCGCACGGGTTGGCTAACATGCACATATCATTCCATCCTCCCTAAATTATCCTTGTCCACAAGGATAAATTTCGAATAAGTCTGACGGGAGTTCCCACTTGTTGGATTCGCCATAATTAAGAGGGTTTCAAAATTTGGTTGATTTTATATGCCATTGGAGAGAAATTCCTTCTAGATGTAATGATGCCAGTTGGACGGTATAGAGTAGCTTGAAGGCAGCGGACGCGTGTGGGATAAGGTAGGATTTGGTGTCGGAACTCATCCAAGTCACAGATGGCCACCTGTAAGACTTGAAGTTGAATAGTTTTCTTAACAATTTTATGGTCATTAATTGTGTGGTGCGGAGTGATATGGGTGGTGGTCGAAATTTGGGTTGGTGGAGGAATGGTGGGACTGTGGATGGTTTCTACCGGGATAAATGGGTTGAGCTCCTCCTTGATGATGTTACCGTTACGGTTAACCCGTAGGGTCTAGAGTTCAGTCATAACGGTTTGAAAGGTGATATGGATTTGGTTGATTTTGTTGTTTATGAAGTTAAATCTAGATTCATGACGAGCCAGAGTTTTATAAACCCCGTTACAGAACTTGGCATCCAAAGAACTAAATGGCTCTGATGCTATTGTCATGTATTTTTCCGATCCTGGAAAATACATAAAGAGAATTTAGGATAAATATAGTATTTCAGGCTTGAAATACATAAGAAATTCAGAGGAAGAGAAATAGAAGAGATACAAGGGGGATAATTTGTTTTTGCAATATATATATTCGATAATATGTACTCAATTCAAAGAGGGCCTTTTATAGGCTTACAATATCAACTAACTCTAAAAGAAAGAAATAACAACAGACTTTGAAAATAGGGAAATAACTACCCATTAACCATTCAACCTAACTAAAAATAAGGAGCACTAACAATCCACTATGCACTAACAAATGCACTTACAAATCCACTATTGATATTTTGATAACTAACTAACTTATTTGATCCTACATTATGACTTGGTCTCATACTGAACATTGTTGTTGTTTGTGCACATATCATTTATATTGCAAGAAACTAGAATACAGTGTAGCACAATGAAAAAGAAATTATTTATTACAAGAAACTTAAACTGAGAAAAACACAATGAAAAGGAAATTCAAACAAGAAAAACCTACTCATTGTAAAGATTTATCCGAGCATTGTGATACTCACAATTTCCTTAAGACAATTTTGCTCCCACCACGAATGGTGCTCAAGGTTGTGCATAATTGTCTCTCAGGATAGAATGGGATTCGTTCTTCAGGTAGTAGCACTTCAAACTTAAAGAACCGTCGAACACAATTCGGTGTTTTGTACCCGAAACTTTAGACACTGTTTACTTTTATGCAGAGAGAACAAGAATACAGTAATTCATTTCAAATGGTTAGATGGCATCCATATTATAGACATCCTCGTACCCATTTGAATGGATACATACCATTTTCTAATAGACATGTCCTTAAAGAAAAGACATAACTTTTAAGAAAGGATACAACTTTTGTAAAATGACATAATTGTTATGAAAAATCACAACACTTAACTAATAATTTTCTCATTCAATAAGAAATGGTTTTTTACAAAAGTAATATAAGTATTAATAATAATAAACCATTTCTAACTCCAAGTACATACAAAGTCGTTGAAGCACTTGTTCTCATCCATCCTAAGCATATCGAATTTAGTTTGGAGAACTTGAAGCTCAGAGTCATTAACTACTCCGGTTCCCTCATGTTCTGTCTCTAGGATGTCCCATGCCTCATTAGTGATCCTAGTGTTTTGAATCAATTTGTATTGATTCTCGTCCATGGTACATAGGATGGCATGCATTGCCTTTCTATTCCATTTTAATGCCTCAAATTCTTGAGCATTCCATTGAGCCTTAGGCTTGAGTACATCCTCTCATCCACCTGTAGGAGTTATCATCGGTGGAGAGTAGCCATCTTCAACCACCATCCAAGCCCTATCGTGGATTTGGCAAATGTACAACTCCATCTTGCCTTTCCAAGAGGCATAATTTAACCCAGTGAGCAATGGAGGCCTTGTGCTCGAAGCACCCTCGTTTCCGCCACCGTTTCCACTCATAGTGTTTATGAATGAATGAAATGAATGCAAGTGTATGAATAATCAAAAATCACATAAAATGCAAAACACACCAAAAATCACAAATCTTCTAAATATGTCTGGGAACCCGTTCTGATACCAATTGAAACAAATATGACGGTATGTCTAAAGAAGGGGTGAATAGATTTTAATTAAGTTAATTACCAATTTTTCTAGATCAGTTAATATTCAATAAAGACCCCTATCTAGTCAAAAATACAATCAACTTAATCTAAGTGTGGAAAAAAATAAATTACAAGTTGATTGATTTACGTGAGAAATCCTCAACAGGGAAAAACTCACGGGCTACTATGTGATCCACACACGGTCCTTAAATCCACTAATTATAATGATGTTTATAACCTAGGTTTTTTTTATTTATTTAATTTATTTATTATTATTTTTTTTGAAACGGCAAACTTTATAAAACACCTAGCCAGGGCGGGTAAAAATGCCAACACAAACAAGCAAAGCATAGGAAGCCACAACAAACAGAGTCAACTGGACTCGTAAAAACCACACCTAAAACCATAAGAAATAGTAAAAACAAAGCAGAAACTGAGCACAAAAGAAGTAGCAAAATTAGGCAAAGGTCAAATATTTCCCCACTGAATGAAATCCCCTTCTTCCTTAGATCCCCGCTTTGCTAAATTATCCACAACGAAATTTGAAGCTCTCGACCTAAAAGAGACCATAAGTCTGCCATGCTCCTACAAGAAGTCTCGGATATCATAAACCATACTAACGTGGTTAAGGCTTCCGAAACCGTCACCATTAATCCAAGAAACCACCACCTTAAAGTCACTTACAATGTCAATATTCTGCCCACATAAATTCGGATTCGACACACAAAGCAAACAAGCTTTCTCGATGGCCATTAACTCGGCTATGTTTGAACCAAGAATCCTAACAAAAAGCAAAAAGGAACATAACACCTCACCTTTACTATCTCTACGAACCCCTCCAATACCAATCGCTCATTGTTTGCCTTTGGCCGACCCGTCTACATTGAATTTGAGAGACTCCATAATAGGTGGAATCCACCTTTGAGACACCTTTTCCTTAGAAATCATCGGATCCTTACAAAACTCACGGATATTTTATGGGAGAGTGGTAATCGAGTCAGAGGATCTGTTGCCATGATGTTTAAACCACAACGCCACACAATATTGAATTGAATCTAGAGCTAAGAGTGAGTTAGCTTCACCATATTTGAAAACCATACCGTTTCTAATTTCCCAAAAAGTCCAAACCACTACGAAGAACAAAGTATTCCAAGCTCACCTGTTGGTGCTCGATAGGCTTAACGAAGACCAGCCTTCTGCCTATTCCACAATTGACTTTGAAGTGCAACTGAACACCCCCCACCAACACATACAAGTCATCTACAACAAACACACCCAATTACAATGAAGAAAAAGGCGGTTTATAGACTCCTCCTCCTGATTACATAAAAAACAAATCGAGTTTGAAGTCTGAAACAAACCGAAACTCTGCAGCACATGTCTTACCATCACTCTCCCCTTCAGAAGCTGCCACATAAAGAGCTCCACTTTTGGAGGGCAGATGGCTTGCCAACTAAACTTGTTCAGGCTTGACTTACATGGAATCCTGTCAACCAGTGTTTTGCGAAATGATCCGATAGAAAATGAACCACCTAGATTGTACGACCAAGCTAATGCATCAACAATTGAATGACAGAGTTTGATGTTTTGTATAAAACCATTGAAACATAACCACTGATCTTGTTCCCAACCAAGCACATTCCTTCGTAAGGAAACTCTCCAAACCCACCTCGAATCAATCCAATCACCAAAATCTCGAATAACACCATCTTTCTTTGAAGCAAAAGTGAAAATTCTGGGGAAAGCCTCTCTTAACATAGTCGAACCAGTATATAATACCTCCCAAAACTTGATTCTAGCACCATTGCCAATGACCACTCTCATGCCATCCTTAAGAACCATTGCCGACCAGGAATTTGGTGAGAAAAGACTTGCCACATCTCTACCTAGGTTGACCACCGTCAAACCTTACACAGTCACTAACCCACCACTACTACCCAAAGGGCCTTTAATAGCGATTATAGACCTACTTGATTGCACACTAAGCAACCTTAGCCAAAAGACTTAATTATCAATGAAGAGATCAACAACCTAAGTGAATATCATGATATTCAATATGCAAGTAATGCTAGGTTACACTAAATGCTTATCTAGGATGAAAGATGACAATACTCACAATCCTAGATATCAATATTGTTATATGACATGGCATACAACATAGCTATCAAAGAAAAAGCAATCCAAGGCAATAGCTATCAAAATACAACTCTCAATCAATCAACACAATAATCTCAATCTTATAGATAAAAATATGTTTTAAAAGCATACAAGTAATAAATGAGATTTCTTGTTAAGTAAGGCATTAAATTTGGATGAAATTAGTGAACAACTTACCAAGTTAAGTGTGTTGAAGAAGACCCATGTATAGATGCATTCTAGATGATCCTAAATGATGCTAGATGATATTTGATGCGCATGGAAATGGGTTTGAGTAATCAAAGATGAGTTTTTTAGTGATTTTCTCTCTTGGAAAATATGCTAAGTCAAAAATATGATTTGGACTCACTAAAAATGACCTATGGTCAAAGAAGCATATATATATGAGGTCAAATTGATGCTATGATGTTTTTATAAGTTTTCAAAACTTTTACCTTGACCGCTGTTCAACTGGGAAAATGAAGAACAAAATCTTTATAATCTGCATTACACAAGAGCGACAATTGGGAGACCAAGGGGTGATTAATCTCGGGTTTGGAGAGCCATTGTTCACCCATTGTACGTACAACAGTTGAATAGTGACTTTAAAGTGATGGAAAATATCCATCAGGCCACCCACTATACGTACAACGACTATACAGCTGGTAAGAGCAAATTTCTCATAATGCCCCTATAAGCGCTGTGTTAGGTTTTTGGTTTGTCTTGGCATATATTCCATATCAAAATGATATTTTTCTTGTATTTGATTAGTGGTCTTAGAATGATGATTCAAAGCTTCAAAGAAAAACATGGCTACAAAATCATGCAAGAAGGTGTCTTCGAAGAGGGATGAGCTACATTGCATAACTAAGGTAAAATAGAACTCATTCTCCTTAAAAGGCATAGGCACTCACACACATGGCATTCATATGTTTCCCTACATGGTTGTACAACATTTATATAACACTTTCACACACTTGGTAATGTAAGCTCATGCATTAGATATATATTGATAAATATTGTTATTTGCATGTTTTAGGACTATGTCTAGGAAACGGCATACGTATGTGACATTGTATTTATTTATTTACGTTTTATTGTTTTTGGACTTGAACATGATCTCTTATGATTCCATATTGAGTCCCGGTCATTTCGGTAACTCATTCATTTGGTTTCGAGTCCAAACAATGTAGCTACACTACTTTTTATTCTCATTTATTGAGTTATTTTCGTCGTCATATTCCAAAATGAATTCTCAACCTTTTGTCTAAGTTTCATAGTCTTCGTTGTGCATGACGGAGACACAATTCATAATCCGAAGATGGATTCAAAATCAGAGTTCTGAGGCCCGGATACGGTCAAAGAACGCAAGTAGAGCGCGGGAGAAGCAAGCTAGGCCAAAGGCCAAGCTTTGGTGTCCATGTGTATGCCACATGTGACACACGGCATGGACAGCCCTCTGTCCACGTGTGCCACACGCGCTCCATACGGGGTGCTAACGTGGCAGCCTCTGATTGGCTCACGTCTTCTCTCTCTCTCTCTCTCTCTCTCTTCCTTTTAATTATTTCTATTTCCCTCCCATTCTTTCCAAGAAGAAAAAATTAGAATTTTCACACCATAATTTTCTCTCAACTTTTTCTCACCTTCAGAACACCACAACTTTCTTATACGAAGTCGGAATTAGTTGATTCAAGATGGAGATTATTCATAATCGAGTTCTCTACCTTTTTCAAGTGGTCTTGCAACTGTTTGATTGATGTTTCTAGTGGTTCTACATAGAAAACCAAACCAGCTCGTGATTGCAAGGTAGTGTTCATATCTTTGTGATTTCTTCTTTTATAACCTTCAATTTGCTTGGGGTTTCATATGTATATGTATGGTGAGTGCTATTGAGAAAGGTAGCTTCACAATCAAACCTAATCAAAAGTCTAATTAGAGACATATGTGAACTAGTTTCTTTGATTCTATGATTTTAACATGATTAAGAGTTGTATCGTGATTAGTTTGATATCTAGGATTATTTGAGACTCGATTGAATCATTTTATGAATCCTTAAAATGTTCTTTGATCATTTGATTGATAATATCTAGGATTAATGCTTGTGTATGTGTTTTTACAGACATCTAGGATATAATTGATTTATTATTATATCGTTGCTCTAAATCTTTGGCTAGAATATTCGTTGAATACATTTTATGTTTCTAGCATTTGTGTGTATGTTTATAGTATCTTGAATATGTGCTTCATGTTTATGATTTATTCAAGTGTTAATTGTATGAATGAAACTATGAGTTTTTGTGTTAGGTGTTTTCACATGCTCTAGGTTTAATTTTTGTTTTTGCATCTAGACTTTTATTACTTGTGTTCTCACATGTTTAGGTCTAATTGTTCAATAGAATATCTTGATCACATGTTCTATGTTGTATTGATTGTGATTTGCATCATTTGTGTCACCTAGATCATTGCCTTGTGGAAAGGTTAAAGTCTTTTATTAAAGTGAGTGAAGCTTTAACTTGAGCAAGAAGACTTGGCTAGGAATGAGTTCCGGATAGCCAAGCAAAAGTCCTAGCAATAAGTTTGGTACTCCGGATAGTTAAGCTATGGGAGCTTGACTAGAATCCTTATGATCTAGATTGTTCAGCAAGGAAATCTTCCTAGAGGCTTGAGAGCCTTGGATAGGAAGTTGCTTCCTAAAGGTGTAGGACACATCTTGGATAGGGATTAGGCTTAGTGGTTCACTAGCCCGAGGGTAGATTAAGAGATGATAGCTTGAGATGGATATCATTGTGTTGACAGCCTTGAGTGTGTAAGTCTTTTTTTCATATAGTGGATTGCTTTGCTGGTGGTTATGGATTCAACCCGTGGATGTTTCCTCTTCAGAGGTTTACCACGTAAAAATCTTTGTGTCCATTGGTCTCTATCTTTATCTCTTTTATTTTATATATGTGTATGTTTTTGTCTTGTTGGATATCATTCACTTGTGATGTATATTTGAACAAGCATTTGTAAAGTGTGATTTGTAGGACAATCCACTTTATTCATATTTGTGATTGTAATTCTTCCTCATATAGTTATCTCTGTGTATAGCTATATTTGTTCATTCTTGTAATACATTGAACAATATTGATATACAAAGTATTCTTAGATGTTGTGTTTTTGTGCTATTATACCTCATACAACTAATTGATATATGTAGACAATGCCTAAATGATAAAATGTTTATCTTGTCTATATATGAATGTTTTGTTTATATATTTTAGGATTATGCTCAATAGCAATAATGTAATATTTTACTTGACAATCTTATCATATTAATAAAGTGATTTCTGTTTTTAACAAAATTTTATAGCATTTATAATTATAATTGTCAAAGTAAATAATTATCAGGTCAAAAGACTATGAGAAAAGAAGAATTGTTCGTACATCTGGATATGTATGAGGTAGACACAATTCTTTAGTTAGTCTTGAATAACGTTCACAACTTAAGTTAAAGGTTGGGCACCTTTATCTTGTTAAAGTTGTAGAATTCTTTTACTAGCATTTGAGTGAGATCAAATGTGTTATAATGAGTCTAAAATCATTGAAGGGTCTTCGAGTAAAAGAATCTAGTGCACTCGGTGCATTGAACTAGATCACAATGAAATACTTTTTTCTAGAACCGTCAATAGATAAAAGTCTTTTCATTATTAGAACAATCAGAGAGTCTATCTTAATCCTGAGATAAATGATAGACTTATGGTTGCAGGTGTTATCATTTGAGCTATCAATGAGTACGATTATATAGCATAGTCTATCCTCGATAGTTTGGTGGTATTCATTTGTTAATCGATAGAGGACTTCATTTATAGATATTGACATCGTGGCTCCATTTATTAAATGTGAGTAGAATATCATCATATGGATGCTTTGTGGTTTTGGATATTAAATCTTAACGTTGAGTTTTCAATAGTGACTATTGAAAGATGACTTCTGGACAAGTCATAATATATATCCAAGTTCAAAGTGTGATCATATGAGTAAATATGGTAACTTGGAGAGCTGTAGGCGGTCTATGAGTTCTTGGCGATTACTGATATTCTTCACGAGGATTCACTATCTCCTATAAGATTGTCTAGGGTATGAATGAGAATCGTTTACTTATTCCATCTTTATTTAAGAGTGCAATTTTAGTTCTTTAGTGGAATGAACTAAAATTAATAGATTGAACCTAAGTGAATTATTTGTTGATTGTGATTGGGTTATGTCTATTGGAGCTTAAATTTAGATAGGCTCACCAAGATCCCCAATTCGCACGGACTTGCATGAATCACTTGATATTTTCTACCAGACTATTTATGGGTCCATCTAGAATTGTATTTAACATATTAAGAATATAATTTGCACATTATTTATTTAATGGGCTATTTAATTATATTAATATATTAATGGAAGGCATGAGGGCTTGTTTCTTTTAGTAAGAGTGAGTCTAGTTCATATGTGAGCTTTTTATTAAAGTCCAAATGGATTTAATAAAACAAGAAAAACAATATATGGCCCAAGTTATAGTCATGGGCAGCAAGGATATATTTATTAGCCCATTATATTGTTTTATTTTATTATTTAATTAAATGGTAATTAATTAATATTTTAATTAATTATTTAATTAAGAATCAAATCTTTTTCTGATTAGGAAATATGTTTCCTAGTAGTATACTACTATTAGTAGTATATTAAATGTAAAAGATTTTATTTGTTTAGTCAAATTAAGATGTCTTTTATATAGTCACAAATTTGCTAAAGAGTTGGATTAGGGTTTGAATTCTTAGAAGTCTTTTGTGGAAACACAAATCCTATTTGGAAAAGGACTTAAGTGACCACCTTGTTGAATAAGGCTAGCATTCGGCAATCCTATATTTTTTTTAGGGCAAAAATTCGGTCCCTATATAATACAAGGGATAAATTTCGGCCACTCTAGTTTTGGTTTTTGAGAATCAATTTTCTTTTGCTAGAGAAAAAAAAAATCCTACTATAAGACTAGTGAGAGATTTCGGCCAAGAGGAGTTGTGAGAGGAGAATTGTTCTAATTTTGATAGTGCACTAGTGATCTTTACATCAAGAGGTCTTGTGCACAATTTCGAATAAGGTTCACGCGAATTTCAATCTAACGATTATGAATTCAAAAGTAACCGGGACATTCGTAGCCATATCTTGGAGTTTGTTGTGACTAATAGAAATCGGAAGAGTTTTGTTGTCCATTCTCAAGTACAAAATTCAAAGAGAAGGGAGACCACGCTCCTAGGTGATTTACGTTCATGATCGGGTTGGAAGATCTTGTGGATTACTATCGACGCATAGTCAATCGGATCACGCGACAAATGTATGATATCTTTTTGTATATATTTTTAATTAATTAAAGGGTTAAGGTTCAAACTTGGAAAAATTTTAAAATATATTAAATTTCTTTTAGTCTCGCTTCTGCCGTGTGCAAACGTTTTTCCCTACAATTGGTATCAAAGACAGGTTGTACCCTTTAATTAATTAACGTATATATACATTAATCTTTTTCTTTTTATTGTGATTATGCATGTTTAGAAAGAGATAGCACTCTAGGTATTCTCATAAATAATTACATTGGAATGTATGGATTTATATATGTTATATGTTGATATAAAGTGAATTGTTACTGCTCGATTTTGATCCTAGAATTTCAATGTATTTTTTTTTTCGGAATTGTAACAAGAAGGGTTGCCTATTATCGTCACAATTTCCATCTTGGTAGTTGCTAAATTTTTTTTATTGTATTAATATTAAGTGCATTTTTTTTATTGTATTAAAAATAGTGCAATATTTTTTTTTTAATTAAATACTGCAGTGATTAAAAAAAAAAAAAAACTGCAGTATTTTATTGTTTAAATAAAGTTGTAATATGTTCAAGCATCGAAGATTCGAAGACTTGAAGAATTGATAGCAACCGGAACGAGTTTGGGACCATGCACATCATAGCAACATGCACGAGCGCAAGATTGCACGTAGTTGTGCATATTGGACTGTGGGCTGGAGTGTGCACGCCCATAGGGGCAGCCATGGGATGCTCAAGTGATCGATGGCCGCTTGAAGACTTGTTCACTAAGAAAGGAGTTTTTTGTATTCCAAACAAATGTAATTTACTTGCTTTTCTAGGATGGATCAAAATCGTGGTTGTTTACTTTGCGTAAATATTACAATATTTGTTATTGTTTGATAACATGTCATGTAGAATAGGAGTGCCACTCATATATCTCTTTTGGTATGAACATGCATTGAATGATTTAGGTATCTAATTGGCATCTAGATAACTTGGTAAATCATTCAATGGGATTTAATCACACGCCTTAAATAACTGAGTGGGAGAAGGTGTATTGCAAACACCTATGGCCTCCAAGGTTAGTTGAGTTTTATTATTTATTGGTAATCCCCCCAAGGGGGGTCCATGAATGGAATTTAGCAAGATACTTCCTTACAAGGATAGACTAGACAATTGACTCAAACAAGATCTACTCCCTAAGGAGGGACTTTCATGAGGGAATGTACTGAGGGTCGAAATCTTGGTAGTACACTCAATGTGGTTTTATTAATATCCTCCCAAGAGTTCTTGTTAATAAAATCACAATGCTAAAATTGAAAACGTTGGTTGTTATGTTAACAATTAAGTGGGACCTAGTCCAACTAGTAAGTGGTGCGAACTCCCAAAGGAGGTGTAACATTTATGGGTGTTGGATCAAACGTTGAATTTTACAATTGAATTATATATTTAATTCAAGATAAATATTCGAAATGCTAAACCATGATTATTTACTCATATATATTTTTTTGTTAAGAAATCATGATCTCATCCCTAATGATCATCCTAAAAGATAAAACTTTAACTGGTAATAATTATGTCACATGGAAAAGGAAAATTGGGTTGTTGCTGCAAGCTGAAAAAATATAAATTTTATTCTGACTACTCCGAAACCACCTGCTCCTACTAATGAATCTAATGTGATGCAATGAGACGAGTATGAGCAGTGGATGACCTCTAATGAGATGGCCAAATGGCTACCATCTCCGACGTGTTACAACAGCAACATGAAGGAATGAGGTCTGCTGCTGATATGATGATGTCTCTAGAAGAGATTCATATGGTTGGTAAAGTTGCTACTGTTAAGACCCGTCAAAAGGTCAAGGAATAACAGAAGAAAAAGCAACTTGGGCCTAGGAGACTAAGAAAGTAACCAAGATCAAAAGGAAGTGCTTCTTTTGTGGTGGAAAGAGACATTGTAAAAGTAATTGCCCAAAGTCTCAAAATAAGAAGGAACAAGGTAATGTGAATTATCTTGAAACATGTTTTTATGGCAGATTCTACAGATTCTTGGATCGTAGACTCTAGAGCCACTAATCAAGTTTGTTATTCCTTATGAGGGTTTTAAGAAAGGAGACGGCTGAATAAGAATGAAATCAACCTGCATTTAGGCAACAGAGCGTTGGTGTCTACTAGTGCAGTGGGAGATATTAGAGTTTTCTTAAATTCTAGTATGCATTTAGATTTGATAGACATTTATTATGTATCTCAATTCAAGAGAAATTTAATTTCACTTTCTTGTTTAAATAAATTTGAATATTCGGTTACTTTTAATAAAATTTTATTATTAGTAAGGATGACAAATTTGTTTGCAAAGGTACATTGGAAAATGGTCTATTTTATTTACATAGAAATATCTCTCACTTGTTAAACACAGAATTAACACAACCTAATCATAAAAAAGTAAAATTATCATAAGATGAAACCTACCTATGCCATTTGCGCCTAGGTCGTATTAACCTTAATAGGATTAAAAGATTGGTTAGTGATGGATGACTTAAAGGTCGATGATCTACCAACTTGTGAATCCTGTTTGGAATGTAAAATGATCAAAAGGTCGTTCAGGACCAAAGGCATAAGAGCCACTATTTAGGATTAATGCATACTAATGTATGTGGTCCTATGAGCATTCAAGCTAGAGGTGGATATGAGTACTTCATCACTGCCATAGATGATTATTCGAGATTTAGTTATGTGTATCTCATGAGACACAAGTCGGATGCTTTTGACATGTTCAAAGCATTTAAAGCTGAAGTTAAAAATCAGCTAGAGAAACACATAAGAATCTTGAGATCTAATCGTGGTGGAGAATATCTATCTGGTGAGTTTCAGCAATATCTTATTGATAATGGGATCATTTCTCAGTTTTCTGGACCAAGTACACCTCAACAGAATGGGGTGGCAGAAAGAAGAAATAGAACTCTTTTGAACATGGTTAGGTTGATGTTGAGTTATTCAACGCTCCTTGTTTCTTTTTGGGGATATGCTTTACAAATTGTAATATACATTCTAAATGATGTACCATCAAAGTCGATTCCTCAAACACCGCATGAGTTGTGGACTGGGCGAAAGCCTATTTTACAATACTTAAGGATATTTGGTTGTCCTGTGCATGTGTTAAAAGGAAAAACAGAAAAGATGGAGTCCCGTATAGAAACCTGCATATTTGTGGGGTATCCAAAAGGAACTAAAGGGTATTATTCTATAGTCCTTCAGATCTTAAAGTATTTGTTTCAACAAATGCTAAATTTCTGGAAAAGGACTACGTGAATGAGTTTATATCTAAAAGTAGAATTGTTCTAAGATACAATTCCACAAGAGGTTTCACAACCTAGCCCAATTGTAAGTTCCGAACCATCACAAGATCAACAACCTACCATTCCTTGTCATAGTGGGAGGGTTATAAGACAACCCAAGAGATGCATCAGTCTGGGAGAATCAGTGGAGAATCTCCCAGACGACGATGATCCCTACACATATAAGAAAGCAATGGAGGATGTTGATAATTGTCATTGGCAAAAGGCAATGCAATCTGAGATTAAGTCCATGTTCAATAACAAAGTCTGGTCCCTTGTAGACTTGCCTAAAGGGATAAAACCCATTGGGTGCAAGTGGGTATACAAGAGGAAAAGAGGTATGGATGGAAAGGTGAAAACCTTTAAAGCTAGATTGGTAGCTAAAGGTTACACACAAAAAGAAGGTATCGATTACTAGGAAACCTTCTCTCATGTGGCCATGCTTAAATCCATTAGGATATTCTTATCCATCGTGGTATCTTTAGATTTAAAGATTTGGTAAATGGATGTCAAGATAGTTTTCCTTAACGGAAGTATTGACGAAAGCATCTATATGATGCAACCAGAAGGATTCATTGAAAAAGGCCAAATGGAAAAGGTATGCAAGTTGCAAAAATCCATATATGGATTAAAGCAAGCATCCAGATACTGGAACATAAGGTTCGATCAACCTGTGAAAGGTTTTGGATTTGTTCAGAACCTTGACAAACCTTGTGTATAAAAAAAGATCAAAGGCGACAAGTTGTTTTTTCTAATTCTTTATATTAATGATATACTACTCATCAGAAATGATGTAGGTGCATTGACATCAGTAAAAGAATGGTTAGCAAAACAATTTGATATGAAGGACTTAGGAGAAGCAAATTATATTCTTGGTATCCAAGTAATAAGGGATAGAAAGAATAGAACGATTGCACTATCCCAAGCTTCATACATAGATAAAATCTTGTCTAAGTTTTCCATGCAAGATTCCAAGAAAGGTATGTTACCTTTCAGGCATGGAATCAAACTTTCTAAGGAACAAGTTCCTAAGAATGAGCATGAAGAGCAATTCATGAGTAGGGTTCCATATGCCTCGGCAGTTGGAAGTCTCATGTATGTAATGCTCTGCACTAGACCAGATATTTGTTTTGCTGTTAGCATAGTTAGTAGGTTTCAATCGAAACTTGGTCCTGATCACTGACCAGTAGTCAAGCATATTTTCAAGTATCTCAGGAGAACGAGAGACAATATGCTTGTATATCTAGAGGGGATTTTATTCCCGTAGGGTATACAGATTCTGATTTTCAGTCGGATTCTGACTCCAAAAAATCTACATCAGGATCTGTGTTTACTTTTGGAGGAGGAGCAGTCATATGAAGGAGTATCAAACAATCATGTATTGTTAACTCCACCATGGAAGCTGAGTATGTTGCTGCATGCGAAGCTGCAAAAGAGACTGTTTGGGTCCACCAATTCTTAATTGACTTAGAAATGGTTCCTAGTGCGAATAAACAGATCACTATTTACTGTGACAACAGTAGAGTAATGGCTAATTCGAAAGAACCAAGAAATCATAAGAGGGGAAAACACATTGAAAGGAAGTATCATCTTCTTAGGGAGATTGTGCATAGGGGTGACGTGACGATTACCAAAATCGCGTCAGCAGAAAATCTAACGGATCGCTTCACAAAGGTTCTACCAAAAAAGAGTTTTGATGGGCACCTAGAGAACATGGGAATGAGAGATATGACACATTTGCTATAACGCAAGTGGGAGATTGTTAGGATTATGCTCAATAGCAATAGTGTAATATTGTACTTGACAATCTTATCATATTAATAAAGTGATTTCTGTTTTTAACAAAATCTTATAGCATTTATAATTATAATTGTCAAAGTAAATAATCATAAGATCAAAAGACTATGAAAAAAATAAGAATTGTTCATACATTTAGATATGTATAAGGTAGACACAATTCTTTACTTAATCTTGAATAACGTTCACAACTTAAGTTAAAGGTTGGACACCTTTATCTTGTTAAAGTTGTAGAATTCTTTTACTAGCATGTGAGTGGGATCAAATGTCTTATAATGAGTCTAAAATCATCGAAGGGTCTTCGAGTAAAAGAATCTAGTGCATTGGGTGCATTGGGTGCATTGAACTGGATCACAATGAAATACTTTTTTCTAGAACCGTCAATAGATAAAAGTGTTTTCATTATCAAGACAATCGGAGAGTCTATCTTAATCCTGAGATAAATGATGGACTTATGGTTGCAGGTGTTATCATTTGAGCTATCAATGAGTATGATTATATAGCATAGTTTATCCTTGATAGTTTGATGGTATTCATTTGTTAATCGATAGAGGACTTCATTTATAGATATGGACATTGTGGCTCCATTTATTAAATGTGAGTAGAATATCATCATATTGATGCTTTGTGGTTTTGGATATTAAATCTTAACGTTGAGTTTTCAATAGTGACTATTGAAAGATGACTTCTGGACAAGTCATAATATATATCCAAGTTCAAAGTGTGATCATATGAGTAAATATGGTAACTTGGAGAGCTGTAGGTGGTCTATGAGTTCTTGGCGATTACTGATATTCTTCACGAGGATTCACTATCTCCTATAAGATTGTCTAGGGTATGAATGAGAATCGTTTACTTATTTCATCTTTATTTAAGAGTGCAATTTTAGTTCTTTAGTGGAATGAACTAAAATTAATAGATTGAACCTAAGTGAATTATTTGTTGATTGTGATTGGGTTATGTCTATTGGAGCTTAAATTTAGATAGGCTCGCCAAGATCCCCAATTCGCACGGACTTGCATGAATCACTTGATATTTTCTACCAGACTATTTATGGGTCCATCTAGAATTGTATTTAACATATTAAGAATATAATTTGCACATTATTTATTTAATGGGCTATTTAATTATATTAATATATTAATGGAAGGCATGAGGGCTTGTTTCTTTTAGTAAGAGTGAGTCTAGTTCATATGTGAGTTTTTTATTAAAGTCCAAATGGATTTAATAAAACAAGAAAAACAATATATGGCCCAAGTTATAGTCATGGGCAGCAAGGATATATTTATTAGCCCATTATATTGTTTTATTTTATTATTTAATTAAATGGTAATTAATTAATATTTTAATTAATTATTTAATTAAGAATCAAATCTTTTTCTGATTAGGAAATATGTTTCCTAGTAGTATACTACTATTAGTAGTATATTAAATGTAAAAGATTTTATTTGTTTAGTCAAATTAAGATGTCTTTTATATAGTCACAAATTTGCTAAAGAGTTGGATTAGGGTTTGAATTCTTAGAAGTCTTTTGTGGAAACACAAATCCTATTTGGAAAAGGACTTAGGTGACCACCTTGTTGAATAAGGCTAGCATTCGGCAATCCTATATTTTTTTTAGGGCAAAAATTCGGTCCCTATATAATACAAGGGATAAATTTCGGCCACTCTAGTTTTGGTTTTTGAGAATCAATTTTCTTTTGCTAGAGAAAAAAAAAATCCTACTATAAGACTAGTGAGAGATTTCGGCCAAGAGGAGTTGTGAGAGGAGAATTGTTCTAATTTTGATAGTGCACTAGTGATCTTTACATCAAGAGGTCTTGTGCACAATTTTGAATAAGGTTCACACAAATTTCAATCTAACGATTGTGAATTCAAAAGTGACCGGGGCATTCGTAGCAATCTCTTGGAGTTTATTGTAACTAAAAGAAATCAGAAAAGTTTTGTTATCCATTCTCAGGTACACAATTCAAAGAGAAGGGAGACCAAGCTCCTAGGTTATTCACATTCGTGATCGGGTTGGAAGATATTGCGGCTTACCATCGACTCATAGTCAATCGGATCACGCGACAAATGTATGATATGTTTTTGTATATATGTTTGATTAATTAAAGGGTTAAGGTTCAAACTTGGAAAAATTTTAAAATATACTAAACTTCTTTTAGTCTCGCTTCTGCCGCGTGCAAACGTTTTTCCCTACAATATGTTGTATGTAAAGCTACCTTGGGAGACAAACGTGAGTTCGTTCAAGGGATTGAAAAAGGCGTAAAAACCTATTCAACCCCCCCCCCCCCCCCCCCCCCCCCCCCCCTCCTCTAGGTATGCTTTAAGCTATTTAACATTGTTTGTATACTTTCATGCTATAAGTAGGGCGACCCAACAGCGAGTGTACAATGCCCATACACTAACTTTGCATCCTAAAGCCTAACATGACATGGCATTTAACAAACAAGATGCAATTAATAAAACATGTATGAAAGGGATTCAAGAACATGAATGCACAAACATAAAACACACAACATACAAGAAGTATAGATATGCTTGAGTTTTGTGTGTGTGCAACTAGATCTCTTCAATGCAATTAAGCACAAGTGTTTTACCTTTGGAGTGCTTATCATCTTGAGGTCTTGAAAGGGCCTTTGTTGAGCTTAATCACCAACAATTAAAAGCCTAAGCTACCTTTACATCACAAACACCAAATATGGTTTGTTATCAAAATAAATCAATCAAACTTGAGGAACTTACAATGGTCTCCTGGTAAAACTGGATTTCGAAAAATCATACAATTCGGTGGATCATTCCTTTTTTGATTTTGTCATGCATGAAATGGGTTTTTGTGTGAAATGGAGGCAGTGGATGAAGTGGTGTGTTTCAACTCCCTTACTGTCGGTGTTAGTCAATGGAAGTCTAACGAAGGAGTTTGTAGTGGAGAGAGGTTTGCGTCAAAGGGATCCATTGTCTCCTTTTTTGTTCAATTTGGTTGTTGAGTGTTTGAGTGGTTGTTTGAAGAAGGTGATAGATTTGAACTTGTTGAGAGGCATTTTGTTCGGCGAGGTAGAGGTGCATGTTACCCATTTACAGTACGCAGACGATACAAATCTTTTCCTAGAGCCTAACTTGGATTACCTTGTTAATTTGAAAAGGATTCTTCGGTGATTTGAAATGGCGTCCGGGTTAAAAATTAATTTCCATAAGTCATGTTTGGTAAGGGTGGGGAAAAAGACTCTAGGGGAGATGGATTGGGCGGCGCATTTTGTAAGTCGCGCAGTGGAAAAGTGTTGAAATTAATCAATAAAATAAGAACGATAGGTTTCAAAAAATTTCTATCGTCTTCTTGGGACCTTTTGTATATACACGAATTTGAGGAAGAGATTTGTTTTCATACATTTGAAGAACACTCTTTTGTTTTCTTTTCAATCCTTCTTTATGATCCAGTACCACTAAGCCTTCCTAGCTATGTCCCGCGATCTAGTAACTATGTGTGTGGGCACATCACAGATTTTGGGAGCGGTTGAATGGAGGCTTGAGAGAATCGGAAGACAACACCTTCTTCCTCTTGATGAAATCGGCCAACCCTAGTGAGAGAAAAAAAAAACTCATTTTTCTTTTTTTTTTCTTCTCAAGTAGCCGTAGCACCTTGTTCTCTTTAGGGTTTTGATTAGCTTCTTTTTCCTGACAAGTATATCTTATATACCAGGAACCTAGTGTTTAGTAATCCAAGTTAAAATAGGATTCTAAATCCTTTTTTAATAATTACTTTTTACTAGGGTTTAAACCTTTGACCTATTTAGAGTAAATAAAAATAATCACTTATTATTTTATTTGCTCTTGTCAATGTTAGAAACTGAAACCTCTATATGTCAATTTAATAATTCTTAATTATTAATATGTCAATTAAATAATCATATTATTTAATAATATTTAATTCAACAATTAAATAATATATTAATTAAATAATCACATCATTTAATTAATTCCCAAAAAATATATTTAAGTTACTGTCGTAACACAATTAATTGGACTATCCAATTCTCCGTGAGTCTTTGTTACTGTCAATCGTATAGGGCTAGCAAGAGGACTTAATGGACCCACAGTTTTGAGCTCCAGTAATTCTTAGAAAAAATTAATTAAACTCTTTAATTATTATTTCACAATTATTAACCTTGGAGTTATTCCACCAAAACCCCAAGGTTGTACTCTCGTAACTGTAAATGTTTAACATAACCAATTTTATCAGTGTCTATTGATATAGTTATTAATAATCTTCAATGGAGATGGGATACTGGCACTAATCCCTCTCTGTTTGTCAAAGCTGTCAGAGGCATTTTCAAGGAAGGATCTCTCACGGCTAAGACCCTAGAAGTTGGTATGAAGATGGTGGTTGGTTATGGGGACAAAGTAAGATTTTGAAGTGATATTTGGAGGGACGAGCTGTCATTAAAAGTTGCATATTCGAGAATTTTTGCATTGTCCAACAATAAAGGTGTTACCATTAGTGAGTATGGGAGGTGGGAGGGGGAGGTCTAGAGATGGGAATTTCAGCTAAGAAAAAGCTTGTTCAATTGGGAATTGGACATTTGGGATGTTTTTACCTCTAACCTTGCTGGTGTCAAGATTCAAAAGAATGTGTTGGGTTCGATTGCTTGGTCTTTTTGTCCGAAGGGCCTATTTTCAGTAAGTTCTTTCAAAAGATGTTTAGAAGATTTCAACGGGATGAGATCAATTGAGAATATCTCAGTTTGGCATGGTTTCAGCCCTTCGAAAGTAGAATTATTTGTTTGGCAACTGCTGAAAGGAAGGATAATGGTTAGGGAGCAACTGGACCGTCTCGGCATCTTCTTAAATGATGGTGTCTCATGTCCTATTTGCGATAGATCAACTGAATCTGTGGACCATTTATTCCTGTTGTGCTCTTGGTAGTAGGCGCTTTGGTGTGCTTGTATGAGTTGGCGGTCAGTGTGTTTTTGCACGAATAAGAGCATCAGTGAGTGGTTTAATGGGTGGAAAAGTGTGTGTCCAGTGCCTAATATAGGAAGAGCTTGGGTGACGCTTTTTATCGCTGTTGTTTGGTCTATTTGGGAGGCGCGTAATCAGGTTATATTCAAAGGTGTCTCAACCAAGTTGTTCGTTTTCATTGATTTGGTTAGGTTTAGAGTGGCATGGTAGTTCAAGCATCAAAGGAGGGGATCGAAAGAGCCTATCACAGTGATGATGGAAAATTTAGAATTCTGCTGTTTGAAGGAAAAGCCAGTAAAGGTAACCAAAAGAAAGGCATGGATTCCTCCCCCTTAATGAGTCTTTGATATTCAATGTCAATGGCTCGTTTAAAGCGAAGGTGGACAGGGCGAGGATTGGTGGTGTTTTGCGGGATTCAAAAGGGGTTGTCTTATGCTCGTTTTTGGCTTATGTGGGAAACGTGGATGCTCCAACTGCTAAGTTATTGGCAATGCATAACGTTTGTCTTTTGTGCTTATCGGAAGCTTCGTTAAGAGGAGATCTATTTGTATCGAAAGTGACTCGCGAGTGGCGGTATCGTTGGTGAAAGACGCAGTGATTTTGGAAATTTGTCCCTAGTGAATTTAACATACAATATTTGCTTGAAGCTTAGTCTTTTAGGCCATACATCGGTCAGTTTTGCTCCTAGAGCCTGAAACATGATGGCGGATGGCTTAGCTAAGAGAGGTGTGGATTTTGATGGGGAAAATGTTGTGTGGAGTGTGTTCTAATGCTATGTTAGTTTTGCTCTGTTTTTCTGATGTCTTTCTTTGGCTTTGTGTTTGGTTGTGTGGGGTTTGGCTTGTTGTTGTGTGTTTGGTGGCTGTTTGGTGGCTGTGCCTGGCTGGCTAGGTTGTTCCCTAGTGTATCTCTTGCCATTTCGGATGTTTCTCTAATTTTTGCCGTTTCAAAAAAAAAATAAAAAATAAAATAAAAATTGTTTCTAACTGGGTTCATTAGGTCTTTCCTTGCCCAAATTTTCTTCACTCTATTTGGGCTCATTCTACCCCTAGCTTTTCTCATCTCCCTATGCCTATTAAACTTGTAACATCTAGCCTGTACATGCCCTCTCTGTGAACATGCAAATGGGTGACAATAGAGCCATACGTTTTTTATCCATAATAATTTTTATCACTTTATTATGTTAATAGATTTTTTTTTTCTAGATTAATTTTTATCACTTTATTGTTTTAATATAAATTTTTATTCAATTTAATTGTTATCACTTTATTATTTTAATAATATTTTTATTTCAGATTAATTCTTATCAATTTATTATTTCACGGTAATTTTTATTGCTTTAATTAGTATTCTAATAAATTTTCTTTGAAAATATAATGAGAAAAGGTTATACTATTATACCATATTAAATGAATTGTTGTCATAAAAATATAAATATATTATTTACTCCAATTATGATCACAAAGGTAATATCATAGTTCTAACTTATAAGAAATGGGGATAGGGCAAATGACTTCTCAGCGGTTCGAATCCTACCAATAGCAAAAAGCTTCAAAAATAATATCTGATCTAAATAGGTGGATAAATAGATACTATCAAAAAGAAAATTTGGAGTGTAATAAGTTTGATTCAGGATCCTTTATGTTTTACTTTTGCTTTAAACAATTTTAACAATAGAAAAAGAGAATTAAAATTTATTTAAAAACTTAACTTAGTGTATATTTTTTATATATAAAAAAAAGGATTAGTATTGTAGAAATGATATACTCTCACGTACGACAAATAAATCCACACAAAAATCATCGCCATGAAAGCTAAGCTGAATATGCCTTTAGACATGAAGTCAATGTGAACCACTGTAATCTGGAAATGAAAGAATAATTAATTTGCACAACCATTCTTCTGTGACTTCACAATATATAAGAACGTTTACATGCATCGATATGATTGTTTCTTTGCAATTTCTTATAAAATTTTAAATATTTTATTTTGAAATAAGGATTTGCGTTCACTCCATTTATGTTTAGCTTGAACATTTAAATGTTGGAGTAAATTAAAACCATGACACATTATGTTCAGTGAAGTTAAGATGTACGTAAGGGATTTTCTGGTCGGGAATTATTATGTAAGTAGATCTTAAAACAATGTAATGAGCAAGCAAAATAATTAGTTGTAAAGTTTGATCAAACCTGCCAGTTGTGAATTAAAACAGATGACAAATCCTTGCCATTGAGTAACTAACAGCTAGTTAATTTTTTTAATTCTGTTGGTGAAGATGGTCTTATCTGGGATTCATAACAAGTTGTACTTGTAACTATTTGAGAAACTTATTTTGTCTCCACCCATGCTATTGATTTGTTCCTCTGTATTTTTTATGTCAGTATGTTTACGTACACACGGATCTCTTGCCTCTGTGTTTTTCACACACATACATAACACTCTTTTGTTTGTCATATATGCACATGAGCAATTTTTCCTTTTGTTAACTGCTCATGCAGTTTTTTATTTTTTATTTTTTTATTTTTAATCAAATTTGAAACCAAAAAGCCCATATTAGAGTTAGGGTTTTTTTTTAAAATAAAATTTGAAAAAGGGAAAGATACCTATAATTTATTGATAACAATCTTCAATGCACAAGAGATTGAACAAAGTAAGGGCAAACATCCACACAAGCTTTTTGCTCAGCTAAAGACAAAGCAAATTTAGCAAGGACAACTCTATGTCTCTATATATAGTCTCTGTTCGCATTTCCAATGCTGAAAAAGACTAATAATATCACCAACTACGGGTCCCTCAACAGCAAAGGAAGAGTCGGTATTAATATCATCAACAGCACCCAAAGAATCACTCTCTAATAAACTGATTATGTAACCAAGAATTTGAACAGCAAATAAGGTTTCATGAAGCGCAAAAAGCTCTTTAATCTCAGCTGAGAGAGTACCAAGAACATGGCTTTGACACCTCCCACATGATCCTGCAACACAGCACCAACACCAGCCTAACCACCTAAAATCATTTTGGAAGAGATAAAGAGATTAGAGCAGGTCAACCATTTTAGAATTAGGGTTGAATTTATTTTTATTTTTTATTTTTTTTTAAGGTTTTAGAATTATGGTTTAAACGGTGTTTATAAAACACCTTTTTTTTAAAAAAATAAAATAAAAAAAGATAAAAACTAATTCATTATGGGAGTAATTAATTGTTGTAAATCGTATTTGATTTATTTTTAATTAAAGTAATTAATATGTCAATTGGTTTTGAGATATTTTTGCAACTAAAATTTCAACTTTGTAATTAAATATAGGTACATGTTCAAATCATATTTATGAGTGGCAATATTAGCACCTTTAATATTATTCTTTATAATCGATCTAAATTTAACTATTTTCTTTATACATAAAACCAATAAAACCATATATTAAACCAATAAGATTTTGTTTGAAGATTGAATTAAATTTTAAAAGAATTAAACAAATATTGTAAAACGATTTTCGATTTTTTATGCCTTATATTATGGAGACGTATTTTGGAATGAGAAGCTTTTTTTTTTTTTCTTTTAATCGAAGAAGAAGTTTTTGAGAATCCTACTATGATGATTGAAAACATATTGGTTAAGTCTAGATTTTGATAAATAAATAAATAAAAATTAGAAAACCAAACGATAATTTACACAGAGAAATCTTATATATATATATATATTTAAGGTAAGTATTATATTTTAGTCAAGAAAATAAAAGGGTTTCATGTCGAGTTTCTTGTCACTTGAGGGAAATAAAATAAATAGAACTTTTTATCCAAACTCTAGAGTCTAAGCCAAAAAACTACTCACAGCACTTTCATGGCCTTCTCATGGGAAACAAAGCGCAGTTCTTCATCCTATCCATCCCATGAGAGATGAATGGATGCGAGATAAATTAATTGAGAGATAGAACGACGAAAATAATTTGTGGCTTTAAAAAAGAATTGTTAAAGGAATTTAATTAGGGTTATTGGTGTACTTGAAAGTAAAAATCTGATTTTAAATTTGAATGATGGGTACAAAACGGATGTAAGGAGAAATTATTTGATTAGCAATAGAGCTACCCTTATTTCATATGTTATAGTGTCAAATATAATTAATTTGGTTAAATATTAATTTATAATATTTTTTTAGTTAAATTAATTCAATTAATTTATAATATTAGTGACAAGGCTCTGATACCATGGCGGGTGGTAGGGAGCCTTGTCACCGTTAACATGGGTTCAAAGTTTTTCCCCTAAAGGCGCCTATCCATCGGCTAAACAGGGTACTTCACAGAGAAACGCCATGAAAACAGGCAAGGACCTTGAGCCAATAGAACCAAAATCCTTTTCTGATGTGCAAGATCCTTAACTAAAGGAAAGCACAGAGCATACTTAGATTATTACAGACTATATATCATCTCAAGATCATTTAGAAAAGAAAATGAAAATTTAGAGAGCCATAGAGATATAGAAAACACTCTGAAAATTTTTATTCAAACTGCTTCTGCCTAGATACAGAGGAGGGGTCTTCCTTTTATAGAAGGATGAGACCGAAAACAAACAAAGATTAAACTGTGTCATGACAAGACAATTGGCAGACAAACATGATTACATAGTTTAGTAAACTTTACGAAAGTAATGCCAAGCCATCATTACAACATCTTTAGTAAAAGCAAAATACTATTACAACACCCTTAGTAAAAGCAAAACACTCGATTTTTTACAAAGTAAAAGCAAAATAAAAGCCAAAATTAAAGCACACCGAATAATTGTCATCATTAAAGCAAACTGAAATCATGAGCTTTTTGGTCACGAGTTCCTTGAATTACGGACTGCTTAGATTGCATAGAGCATGTTTCTCATCATCAGAGTCCTCGGCTCCACATATCAGGCAGGGCCAAGTGCTGTAGACGAATGGGTCTTGGGAGTCAATCATGTGACTTTGAATTGAGTGTGGATCTTCAGGATCACCTTATTGACGAGGGACATCAGGAATGATGTAGTATTCATCAGTAAAGTCATTATTGACATTGCAAAGGAAATTGAGCAGTGACTTTTGGATGGTTTTTAGATACCATTCTGGATAGTTATAAGTGGTGTGCCACTCATAACTGACATTTGTGGTCCATAATAACCTTTTATGAGGGTTGTATCAGTATGGTCGGTGTAGTATCCAAATACATTGAACATCTTCGGCTTCACGCTTGTTGAGTTTCCATAAATTGTAGTTACCCATGAGACTGATGAGTTCACGTTTCCAAGTATCAAGAGGGTTAAACCATTGGAGAAATGTCCATAGGATGGAACCTGTGAGGGTATGATCATGGAGGTATCCTGACATAGCCTGTAAGGGGAAAACAAAAGCAAAGTGATGTAAAATAGACAAGCACCATAGATACCATAAAAGATCTGGTGAGAAATAGTAAAATGGAGGCATGATGAATGCGTCAAGGAATGGTCTGTTGGGTTGGAAACATCACATCGAACACCTTGTGCCCTTATCCTTTCAAGGTAAATGGGAAGGTATGTTTTGGCAAAACTTGTGATCTGGTCAAGAGAAGGTGTGTGTCCATGAGGGATGGAGTTTTGCAGTTCTGGTGGGAAATCACCTATTGGAGGGATTGATGGTGATGATGAGGTAGAGGATGAGGCCGAGGTCATCATGAAGATGAGAGGTATCTTCTTTGTGGGAGAGAGCAAATGGATGGTGGATGGACGAGA
The DNA here is from genome assembly GCA_954870605.1 of Acer campestre. NCBI lineage: Eukaryota > Viridiplantae > Streptophyta > Magnoliopsida > Sapindales > Sapindaceae > Acer > Acer campestre. The sequence continues at coordinate 20,929,915 of OX940800.1, read as the reverse complement.
AAGCATGTCTGCTATTATGTTGTGCTGGCCTTTCACATGCTTAACAGTAAAATCATAGCGGGCAAACCAATCTTTTAGCGTAAGAAGCTGAGGATTAGGAGGAATCTTGTTTTGAAATTCGAGAACTTTAGGAAAAGAGGAGTTATCCATCTCCACGATAAAGTTCTGTGTCCTTAAGTGGAAGTCAAATTTTTGAATGCCATATTTGATAGCAATGATTTCTTTGTAGACCGTATGGTAATGTGTCTGAGGTTTTTTGAACTGTCCACTAGTATGTCCGCAATAGAATTTTTCGAAATGAAATGCTGTTCTCTGAAGCGAAAAGACATCCAATTTCACTACTTCCGGATATCAGGAAGATACCATGTACTTAGTGGTATCAATGATCCCAGTCTCAAACATGTCCATATCAATTCCCTACCCTCCGAGCTTCAAGATGAACTTCACAGAAAAATAGAATCTTTAGGCAGAGCAATCCCAGACATCACTCTTGGTGAAATTCACATGTTCACTCTAAGCTCTCTTGAAAAGCTTTGTGCAACTCAAAAGGTCTTTTCAAAAATGATCAGAGAAGGAAAGAAATATGAATCTCAATGCAAGCAGCCGTCCTTCCAGATCAAATGCAAATCCACAGACCAGTGCACCTGCAAAACAAAAAAGAAACATCATTTCAAATCTTCCAACCGAAGATTCAAAAACAAGAACTTCAATAAGTTCAAATCTTTCAGAAGGAAAGCAAGAAGAGGATGAAACAAATCCACAAAATGCTTCATTTGTGGACAACTAGGACATTATGCAAAACGATGTCCTAACAAGAAAATCAAATCTGCCAAACTTGTCCAATAGATTGCTCAACTTGCAGATTCCATTCCCTCTGATGCTGATGTTGAATCTGTCTTCTCAGAACAAGATGAAGTTACTGAAGACACAGTTTTCGTCATACAAGACACTGATGCCCCAGAAACAGACCCCGACACGGGACATTACTCTTCCTCCGATACTGAAGACACCCCTGATGTCTTCCAAGCCCAAGTTGCAAAGCCACATTCCCCTATTGGGCCTGCTGGACCACAAACTAACATCCAAATTCTTGAAACCAAATACTCCAAGCCTATCAATGTCATTGTTTACTTTGATACTGGCGCCCACACCACCATGATGAATCCCAGAGTCCTTCCAGCCCATGCCTGGACACCACATATCCAACACTTTAGAGCTGCAGATGGCTAGATTTTTGCCACTAATTTGATATCAAAACACAAAATTGGTATCAAGTTATTCCCATCTTTCACCCATTGGGTTCGAGTCATTGGCACTCCATTGCCGGACAAAGATATCCTCATTGGATGGGATGTTTACAAAAAATGTGAATCCCTCCGAATTCTCCCCAAAGGAATCAGATACAAGAGAGATTTTAAACCCTTTACTCTCCTTCCAAAGATCTTTCCTTTATCTGAAATTCAACCAACCTTCCAGGATATCCAAAAGAAACTTTTACGATTCTGTGTTGACAGCCACTCTACCTTCAACCATCCTTCTCCCTTATGGAAGAACCTTGACTTCTTCATACATCTCCCTTTCAAACTCAATGAAGATATCAACCCCACTAAAGCTACCCATTCCGGTATGTCTCCCTTAGAACTACACCTGGCGCAAGCAGAATGTGCTGATTTGTTACAACAAGGCCTCATTGAGCCCACTTCTTCTCCATGGGCTTGCCAAGCCTTTTATGTTGAAAAACGGTCTGAAAAGCGTAGAGGAAAAAAGAGACTAGTCATTGACTACAAACCTCTCAACCTCTTCCTACGTGATGACAAATTCCCTGTTCCAAAGACCAACACATTATTCACTCAACTTTCAAAAGCAACCATCTTCTCCAAATTTGATCTCAAAGGTGCTTTCTGGCAAATTGGTATACACCCTGATGATAGATACAAAACAGCTTTTTGTATCCCCAATGCCCAGTACCAATGGAAAGTTTTACCTTTTGGGCTCAAAACAACCCCATCTCTTTTCCAAAAGGCCGTTACCAGGATCTTTCATCCCATTCTCCACTCTGCTCTCATATACATTGATGACATCCTTCTCTTTTCCTCTAATGAATCCTCTCATTCACAGCTCCTTACACAGTTCCTTTCCCTAGTCGATCAACATGGCATTATGTTATCTAACAACAAGAGTTCACTAGGCAAATCCCAAATCGAGTTTCTTGGCATGCAAATCTCACAAGGAAAATACAACCCTGGTTCTCATATTGCCACACAACTCCTTGAATTCCCAGATTCAAACTTAACCACCAAATAGGTCCAACAGTTCCTTGGCATTGTCAATTTTATCAGAAACTTCATTCCCTGGGTCAGTCAGCATACCTCCATTCTTTCCCAAATGTTGAAAAAGACTCCTCCATGGACCTAGTCTCACACCCAAGCAGTTATTGAACTAAAGAAAATATCTCAGTCACCTCCACCCCTTACTATTCCCTCTGATGGACAGCTCATTCTCCAGACAGATACCAGTGATTCTCACCGGGGGGCCATCCTCCTTGAAGAAAAATAAGGCACCCGTTCCTATTGCGGACATGCTAGTGGACAGTTCAAAGAACCTTAGACACATTACCATACGGTCTACAAAGAAATCATTGCTGTCAAATATGGCATTCAAAAATTTGACTTCCACTTGAGGACACAGAACTTTATCGTGGAGATGGATAACTCCTCTTTTCCTAAAGTTCTCGAATTTCGAAACAAGATTCCTCCGAATCCTTAGCTCCTTAGGCTAAAAGATTGGTTTGCCCGCTATGATTTTACTGTTAAGCATGTGAAAGGCCAGCACAACATAATAGCAGACATGCTTTCTCGTCTATCCACCATCCATTTGCTCTCTCCCACAAAGAAGATACCTCTCATCTTCATGATGACCTCAGCCTCATCCTCTACCTCATCATCACCATCAATCTCTCCAATAGGTGATTTCCCACCAGAACTGCAAAACTTCATCCCTCATGGACACACACCTTCTCTTGACCAGATCACAAGTTTTGCCAAAACATACCTTCCCATTTACCTTGAAAGGATAAGAGCACAAGGTGTTCGATGTGATGTTTCCAACCCCAACAGACCATTCCTTGACCCATTCATATGCCTCCATTTTTTCTCACCAGATCTTTTATGGTATCTATAGTGCTTGTCTGTTTTACATCACTTTGCTTTTGTTTTCCCCTTACAAGCTATGTCAGGATACCTCCATGATCATACCCTCACAGGTTCCATCCTATGGACATTTCTCCAATGGTTTAACCCTCTTGATACTTGGAAATGTGAACTCATCAGCCTCATGGGTAACTACAATTTGTGGAAACTCAACAAACATGAAGCCGAAGATGTTCAATGTATTTGGATATTACACTGACCATACAGGTACAACCCTCATAAAAGGTTGTTATAGACTACAAACGTTAATTATGAGTGGCACACCACTTATAACTATCCAGAATGGTATCCAAAAACCATCCAAAAATCACTGCTCAATTTCCTTTGCAATGTCAATAATGACTTTACAGACGAATACTACATCATTCCTGATGTCCCTCGTCAACATGGTAATCCTGAAGATCCACACCCAATTCAAAGTCACATGATTGACTCTCAAGACCCATTTGTCTACAGCACTTAGCCCTGCCTGATATGTGGAGCCGAGGACTTTGATGATGAGAAACATGCTCCATGCAATCTAAGCAGTCCGTAATTCAAGGAACCCGTGACCAAAAAGCTCATGATTTCAGTTTGCTTTAATGATGTCAATTATTCAGTGTGCTTTAATTTTGGCTTTTATTTTGCTTTTACTTTGTAAACAATCGAGTGTTTTGCTTTTACTAAGGGTGTTGTAATAGTATTTTGCTTTTACTAAAGATATTGTAATGATAGCTTGGCATTACTTTCGTAAAGTTTGCCAAACTATGTAATCATGTTTGTCTGCCACTTGTCTTGGCATGACACATGTTACTCTTTGTTTGTTTTCGGTCTCATCCTTCTATAAAAGGAAGACCACTCCTCTGTATCTAGGCAGAAGCAGTTTCAATAAAAAATTTCAGAGTGTTTTCTATATCTCTATGGCTCTCTAAATTTTTATTTTCTTTTCTAAATGATCTTGAGATGATATATAGTCTGTAATAATCCGAGTATGCTCTGTGCTTGCCTTTAGTTAAGGATCCTGCACATCAGAAAAGGATTTTGGTTATATTGGCTCAAGGTCCTTGCCTGTTTTCATGGCGTTTCTTTGTGAAGTACCCTGTTTAGCCGATGGATAGGCGTCGTTGGGGAAAAGCTTTGAACCCATGTTTACACTGACAAGGCTCCCTGCCACCCGCCAAAAAATAAAATCTTATTTTTAAAAATATAAAGGGTGGCTCTTTTACCACATTTAAAAATTCTCTCTTCACTCTTTTGCTCTTCACACCCACTACAAATTTTGAAAATTAATAATTTACTATATATACTCTTTAAAATACCAAAACTTACCTTAAATATGAATAGCTATATCTTTTTCAATCTCTCTCAACCTATGTAACAAGTTATGGAAATAGTACCAATATACAAGTACTTGATTACCATGGCTCGAGGTCAATCAACGATATACAAGCTGATCAAGCTGGATCAGCATCCAAAGAAATAGTAGGACATCTAATGAAGTACTATCAGCTGATCAGTCTTCTAATTAAAGCAATTCATTACTTCATTTGCTTGGTATCACAACCTTCAGTGCATTTGATCACTGGTGTAAGAGAAGTTCAACTTTTAACTCAATCAAGCTGTCAATTTGCAAGGTGATTTTTAGATTGGTTGAAAAGTCAACCTGCCAACAATAACAAGTGGGTAGATCGAGCGCTTTGGTTGATCAAGGTGAAAAGCCAAAAGCCCTGTTTTCCACATGGTTGTGATGCAATCGCTGAATAGCCTAGTTTGGAGGGCTAGCTCGGCGTGAACGACGGTCATAAGCAATAAATACATTAAAAGTAAAGTAAGAACACAAGATTTATGTGGAAAACCCTGAAGGAGAGAAGAAACCACGGTTGTCAGAGATAGCAGAGGGAAATATCTTTACAAATTCAAGGATTACACACTCAATTAATACGCGTCTTCACTCAAATAATTGCTCATATCCTTTACACAATGATAAACACTAGTATTTATATGGGTTGATAGGGTGCTGCCTTAATTCTTACCATGTAAGTAATGGATTTACAATTAGAATCCTTATAAGATTCTAGTTGATTGAGTGGTTCATGTGGGGATTGTTTCCTGATCGGTGATTATCTTTCTAGAAGCATATAATTATTGCCTGATTGGGATTGTTTGATTCTTAGGAGGAAATAAGAATGTTTCCTTGTTGGAGTGTGATTCTAAGATTTCGTATCCAATTGAATCTCCACTTGATATGACATGTCTTGCTAAGATTATATTTCCTAACTTGGCCGAGGAAATCTCGCTGAATAAGGATCTTCGGCAAACAGAATCCTTGCTCATTAAAACAACTTAATCAAGTAGGTTTGCTTAATTGGTGCGCACGTCCAGAAATCTAGCACAGCTGTCATGGTGACGTGGCTAGGTTTGACAACATGTCATTGGTTAATGTTCTTCTAGTTGACCAGTTGATTGGTTGACTTTTTGATGACATGGCGCTTTCCACATCTATAGCTGATGTGTCTCTCAACCAAGTAGCATATACGGCATAACTAACTTAGAGCTTATTTGGTTGGGCTTTTGAAAAACCTCTATTAGTAAAAAATCTACTTGCAGTAGATCTACTAGAAATAGAGTTTTTGAAAAAAAAAAATATAGTTGTTTGGTCGGTAAACTTTTTTTTATTTTTTAAATGTCTATTTGGAGAACCAACTTCTCATGAGCTTTTGCCTAATAGAGGTTTAAACTCTACTAGCCTCTACTCAATTTAAAATAGACAATCTTAAAAACCTAACCAAACAACTATAAAAAAAACTTAAATAAACGTTGGTAGACCTTTTGAGGCGGTAACAAGCACTTAGGGACAGTTTAGTATTGCTTTTGAGAAGTTAAAATCAGCTTATTTTATAATTTTGACATAAAATAATATTTGGTAAAACTTCCAAAAGTGATTAATTCATAATCTGGCAAGTTTTGACAGTGATTTTGAGAAGTAGGTGGGGGGTTACTTTTTGAAAGTGATTATGGAATAATCTATGTCAGCATTTAATAAATCTTTTAAAATATCATTATTATCCTTATCAAAATCAAATTAAAATCATTTATATACCTTATTTCATGTTAAAATTAAAGATTCTAATTAAATATTAATTTGATTTGATTTATAAAACCTTTTAAAAATATTTTTATTATTCTTATGGATTTTTGTTTTCTAATTTAAATATTCTACTTAAATATTGATTTAATATATATAATTAATGAAAAAAAATAAAATAAGATTCTAAAATCATGTCTATTTTAGTCATTGAAACTAATTTCAGCACTTTTGAAATAAAATTATCAAACATATATATACTGCTTTTGAGATATATAATAGTTTTTTTTTTTTTTTTTGAAAGGCAAAATTTATTGAAGGGCACCAAGCCAGGACACAAGCAACAGCAACAAAACAGGGGAGACAACCCCCGCAAAAACAACACACACCGTAAGAACCCAACACCAAACAAAGCAAAAAGAAAAGCCCCGAACAAGGCAAAGAAACACACACACCAGTACACTACCACCCAACCAGCGAAGCCTCAAAGGGCTGCGACAGAGCACAACACAAGACCCTTGTCGCTGCCATTTGAAGCAAGCCAAAAGAATAGAGAAAAGAAACAAACAGAATCAAACAGACAGACCAAGAAGAAAAAACCAAAAAGAAAGAAGATGGAAGAAAAGAAAGCCAAAAACGAAACCCCTTAGCTCACAGTAATGACCAAATCAAAATTTCTTCCCCACCTTCGGATGCTCTTTTGGCTAAAGAGTTAGCCATGACATTAGCTTCCCTGTTGATATAGATAACTCTCGCCTGAACCATTCTTCCGAGATTACGCTGAATATCGAACAACAAATGCACAAAGTCAGGTCTGTCACAATTGCTGCCATTTATCCAAGAAACAACTCCCTCGAATCACTTCCGACTATAATGGCATTGTTGGCCACTTCCAAATTGGACAAGCAAATTCCAATTGCTTTTGCAACAGCCATGAGCTTAGCTGAAACTGCATCAAAGGCAGTCACACCAATAGAAAACTCACAAAGGATTCTACTTGATTGGTTTCTAAGCACTCCTCCCACACCTGCCTTACCTGAAGAACCTCTCCAAGACCCATCTACAAAAAACCGCACAGCCCCATGGTCCAAGAGGCTTCTCTCCTAGAGCGATTGGACCTTTTTATTTCTTGAATCGACACAACACTCTTTAATATTCAGCATCATCAAAGTGACTGGATCTAGCGAACCTCCACCATAATTTTTGAACCACCACGCCACTTTGAATTTCACATTGTCCAATGCCAGGCATAGACTATCCTCACCATTTTTGAAAACCTTATTGTTCTGGACCTCCCAAATCGTCCAAACAACCACAAAAAACAAAGTCCACCAAGCTTTAGAATACTTCCTCTTAGGACACATCCCACTCCAACTTTTCCACCAGACCAGAATCGTAGCAGGAGTATAGCACCTCACTTCCCACCAAGCCATGCTTCTCAGCCAGAGATGCCACTCCCAATTACAATTAAGAAATAAATGATCTATGGTTTCCACATGATTATGATAAAGAGGGCAATCAAGAACTGTCCCACCATCAAAACCAAATCTGCTGAGAATATTCCTAACCAACACTCTGCCATGAATTAATTGCCACACAAAAATCTCAATTTTAGGAGGACACAAACCATGCCAAATCTCTTTAAAGCTATTATCATCAATCACAAAGTCCCTTTAATCTTTGCCAAAAGGATCTAACAGAGTAAGAAGCCGATGATTCGAAAGTCCACCCTAGCGTGTCCTGAATGTCCCTCTTAATACTAATATTATTGATCAAGCCAAAATTGGTATGATTTTGGCCCTCATTTCCGATTCTTTTCGCTTGATTCTCCAGCATTTCCCTGTGTTTAATGTTGTTAAAATGAGTGTTTCAGGTTTTATCAGGTTTCGAGTGCAATTGAGATGAAGTGGAGGACTTGTGTGAAAAATGTCTCACAAATAGGAAGAAACAGGGCATTTTCGCCACTTAGACATGAGGAGATCGCTACATGGGCGCCATGGCGATAGAGGATTCTCCAAGTCATCAGAAGGTCGCCATTTGGGCACCACTTGGTCGCCATGGCCACAAAAAGTCTCCAAAAGAATCAGGTGGGTCGCCACTTAGGGTCGCCATGGCGACCACCCTTGCAAGTGGCGACCTCTTTCAAACAAGGCAGGGTCGCCACTTATGGTCACCATGGCGACCTTGATGTTGCAAGTGGCGACCCCTTCACACTTTGCAGGGTCGCCATGGCGACCTCAAGGTGCAAGTGGCGACCTCTACACCATTTGCTCATGGTTGCCACTTGCTAGATGGCGAGAAAGATGATTTTCATGGCGACCTTCTCATCTAACCGTTTTACGCACCAGGGTCGCCATAGCGACCAAATAGCGAACTTGGCGCCACATCAGCGAATCAAGCAATTAACAGTACATGTCCAAGAGTGTGTATAAATAGAACGACCTTCCATTTTCAAAAGGATCCGAATTCTGAGAAAGAGAGCAGAAAATACATCTTTGAGATCTATCTTTTCATCCATGGCACACCATTCCTCATCCTCCATTTCTCTCCTTGAACTCATCTAATCCATCCAAACCTCAACACAAAGCCTTGATTCCTTCCCTACATCATTCCTCATCCCACCATTTCTCCACCAAAATCCTTTGTCACTTTCCACCAAAACGCCCACATTCCAAGACATATCCTCTACTTCCATTCCTTGCATCTAGGAGCATAGAGGAGAAGAAAGATCAAGCTTAAAGAAGGTGACCCAAGGGTTATTTCCTTACTATTTACTTCTTTTCATTTATTGCAAATATGTGTAACTAAACCCTTAATCTAGGGGATAGATTTGAGGATCAATTGGTTGTGGGTTTAGCTTAGCCTCTAATGAATCTCTTATGTGTTCTATTTATTCAAATTAATTATATTCCATTCATTATGATTGACTTGTATATCACTTGTTAATTGCAATCTTGAGTGGAGTAATTTGTTATAATTCATATGTGGATTGACACTTTTTGTGTGATTAAGAACCCATTGGATAGGATAGATTAGTGGTGGGTATATCAACCCCACTAATCTAAGCCTCTAGTGGTTAACATAATGAGATTGGTACATTAAAGTAGCTATTTAGCTTACCCATATTCAATTGTTAATCGATCTATTCCCTAGCTACCTCATTAATTGATTTTATCACTATTCTTATCAAGGTGTTGAGTATTCTATTTTTCACAACATTTTTGTTTATTTTCATTTTAGTAGTTAGCATTGGTGGTTTTAGAAACCACGCATCTATCAAACACTATGATTTATTTTATTGTTCAAAGATTAGTCAATTTATCTAATTAACACTCCATTCCCTATGGAACGAACTTGCTCACTATTTTGCTAACAAATCACATTTTAAAAGGATTAAGTGGCTTAAAAGAGTTTTCAAGAATCAACCAAAAACTATATTCTTATTTTGTTGAGTACACAAACGACCTCATCAATTATTCAAACATTGCCAAAAATTATCCCATTGATGATTCTCCCAATCAAAGACAGGCCTCCTTAGCTTGACTTCCCATTCCAAATTAGACTCCACCCATCTCCCAAAACTACTGACCACTCCCATCTTATCCAAAGCTAAAGCATGGATCCTAGGGAAAGCCTCCCTAAGAGAGTACCCCTCCACTTTAATATCTTCCCATAACCTCGCTTTGTCCCCTGAGCCCACTATCACCTCCAAGCCCTCCTCAAGAAGGATACCTGTCACCGAATTATTCTGCATAATCCCAGCTAAATTCTTGATAAACAATGAAGCTTTAGAACCACAGTTCCAATCCCATTTAAGAATCTTCGACGATATACCATACTTATCACACACAACCCTCTTCCACAAGGAGTCATCCTCCACCCTAAACCTCCAAATCCACTTAGCCAAGAGACCAACATTCTTATGAATAGACCCAATTCCTAATCCTCCCTTGTCTTTGTTCATACATAAATACTCCCATTTAACTGCATGGATTTTCTTTTTCTCCGTACCGTCACCCCGAAAGAAGTTCCGTTGCAACTTCTCCAACTTATGAACAACCCAAACGGGCATTTTAAACGTTGACATAAAGTAAATAGGAATACTAGCCATCACTGCTTTGATTAGTACTAATCTACCCCCTTTATTAAGAAATTTATTCTTCCAAGGGGCTAAGCGATTCTCAGTGCGATGAATCACTCCCGACCAAAAAGATTTCGAACTCGGACGGCCACCTAACGGAAGACCAAGATACTCCAAAGGCAAGGAGCCATTTGGACAACTGAAAAGCTCCCCCCAATTGATCTTCTCCCCCTAGCCTTGCCCACTCTCACCACGCTACTTTTATTGAAATTAATCTTCAACCCTGACACCAATTCAAAGCATCTCAAAAATACGTTTCGCGTTCTGAAGGTACTCAATTTTAGGTTGAATGAAGAGAATTGTGTCGTCAGCAAATTGGAGATTAGAGACGTGACTCCCTTCCATTCCAAACCTCACTCCTTTCACTAGGTCCAAATCCGCTGCTCTCCTAAACAACGCACTCAGACCCTCTACTGCAATATTAAAAAGAAACGGAGAGATATGATCTCCTTGCCTTAAACCCCTCTCAACCCCAAACTCCTATGTCGGACTGCCGTTAACAAGCACAGAGATACCCGGAGAATCAATACAACACTTAATCCATTGCCTCCATTTTCTTCCAAAGCCCATATCCCTCATCATATCATCCAAAAAACTATAACTCAGACTATCATAAGCCTTCTCGAAGTCAATTTTCACCAAGAGACCCCCTTTAGTACCTCTCTTCCAGTGATGGATTATTTCTTCAGCGATCATAAAACTATCTAGAATCTATCTCTTGCTAACAAACGCCATTTAGGTCTCCCATATGACTGATCCTATCACTTTTTTCAGACGATTAGCCAGGACTTTAGCAAGGATTTTATAAAGAGAACCAACTAGGCTAATGGGTCTAAAATCCGATAAGGAGTTCGACTTTACCTTCTTCGGAATAAGAGCAATGAAGGTCTTATTAAGTTCCTTCACCGAAGCCCCATCACGGTGAAAGTGTTCAATAAAACTCATGAAATCCTCCTGAATGACGTCCCAGTTATCCTTAATAAACTTCAGATTGAAACCATCCGGACCTGGGGCTTTGTTCCCGTCACAACTAGCTAAGGCCATTCGAACTTCTTCTATGGAAAACTCCTCTTCCAACGAATCTCTGTCACAGATAGACAGACATTTAACAAGAAGACCATCAAAATAAGGCCTTCTCCAACCCACATCTTTATAACCATTTTCAAAACAATCAGCTATCCATTCCTTAATCTCCGCCGGCTTAGACTTCATAACCCCGTTAAAAGTCATTTCTTCTATGTGATTACTATGACGTCTCCCATTCGCTACACAATGAAAGAACCTTGAATTCATATCTCCTTCTAAAAGCCACTTAACTCTGGATTTTTGTTTCCAGGCTTGTTCCTCCTGTCTTATGACTTTCCATAACTTTGAGACGAGGTTCAATCTCTCCTGCCTATCCGAATCGGACTAGCCAACAATCGTCGCCCTTCTATCCAGGATAGCAATTTTCTCCTCTATCAACGAAGTAGAATTCGAATCCTTTATGTTCAACGTAGCCCATCTCTTGATCTTAGCCTTAGCAACCTTTAATTTAGCTCTTAAACCAAAACTCTTAGAACCCACCAGTTTTGTCCCAGTCCAAGCTCTCCTCACGTCTTCCACCAAATCTTTTGACTCTAGCCAGTTATTAAAAAGACGAAACGGTTTTAGACCCCAAAAAGTCAACCCCAACCCTAAAGTGACAGCAATATGATTTGAGATAGAGCGTGGCAAACCAATTTGAATCAGGTTTAGGAACCAAGAAAGAATGAAAAGAGACACTAGAAATCTGTCTAGTCTTGCCCAACAACCATTTATCCTATTATTGGACCAAGTAAAAAGGATTTTGTGAAAAGGTAGGTCCACAACCTGCATTTGAAGCATAAAATTACTAAAGCTTCTAGCTGAAAACCTGTTAAACACTCCGACCTGTCTTTCCTCACCACTAAGCACTGAATTAAAGTCACCCCTTAAACACCAAGGAGCCGAAAAGCATTACTGTTTACTAACCAAAAAATCCCACAGATCATTCCTCTCCCTAACATCATTAGGAGCATAAACATTATAGAAAACAACTTCCTTGTTCAACTTAATAAGGGTCCCTTGCAAAATAATGCAACTCTTATTAGGAGTGCACCTCGAAACAGTAATCTCTTCCTCATTCCACAATGTAAGCAGCCCCCCAACCGAGCCATTAGCTTACATACCTATACCTTTGGTTAGACGAGACCTACCCAAGCTACTAATAATTCTATTATCCACCTCACATAACTTAGTTTCCTGAATAAAACAGATAGCAGGGTCTTGCTTCAAAACCACTTTGCCCACCTTCCTTCTCTTCTCCAGCCTACCAAGGCCTCCAAAATTCCATGTCATACCTAACATTAAAACAAAAGAAACCCAACCACATCTAGCCGAAAACAAAAAAAGACAGTTACGTGGCTCTTCTAGCCTTATCCTCCCTTTGTAACGCAGATAATCTGGCAATAATCTCCTCCTTACTTCCATTGAAATTGAACCCCAAAGACACCCCTGTCTCCAAAGTCTTAGCCACTTCACAATCCAGAGCCCAACTTTTAACTTCGCTGCTCCTCATTGAATCCCCACTGTTCTGAATACCTTTAGCTTTTAACCCGAAAGCTACACCCTCCTCTATCACTCTCGCAATCTCGACACCCAAATTCCAGACCCCCTGAGAGCCCAAATTGTCCTTACCAATAGCTACAGGTTTAGATCTTCTAGTAGTCATAGAATGAGTTTTAGTAGATAGAGTAGTACCTTTTATATTAGTTCTCCTGGAAGGCTTGGATTGATCCTTATGATTATTCTGTCCCTCCTTCTCCATATCAGACTTCGACCTCTCCTGAGCTTGTTCTCCACCAAAAACTCTGTCCAGACCGCCTCCTTCTTGCATCGACCTCTATACCTTCGAATTGCTAGGATCCTCGCCCATAGCACATAAATCCACACACAAATTAATCCCTGTCTTACCTGATGAAATGACAATATTATTCCCATCTTCCTTCTCCTTATGTTCCTCTCCTGATTGATTTGTCCTTGAGTCCATTGAAGCATAGCCTAGGTCGCTGCTAAACGATGGATTGTCATGGGTTCCATTAGTAACCTTCAACCCACTTGCCCTGTTTTCTTCTGATTGGGCTTTGTCCATTAGAAAGTCATTATAAGTATTGGGTTCAATATGTTGGTGACCCCAATCAGAAAGCCCAGGGCCATCCCCATTCCGATTAGTCAATATTCTTTTGAACGAGCACTCTCCTCTAACCATGTAGGGATTCGCCAACTCTTCACTGTCAAAATTAGAATCTGTTGTGCTAGTATGGCTGCTTGCTGATTGCCTATCAGACCTAACCTTCCCTATTATAACTCCTGCGTTGGACAAAAGGGTTCCTCCTAGGTTTAGATTTCGATACATGTACCCATATACTCTTGCCTTTATCCAAATCCACCATTTTTCCTCTGACTAGAACTCCTCTACTTTCCGCCTTACCAGTGAAGAAAGTGGATGATCCCTTGACTTTGTCCATTTGAGCACTACTATTATATGACATATCCTCTGCACACTCCTTTCTAACCTTCTGTGCCTGTCTACTTCTCTGCCAACCCTTGTCACTGTCGTGCCTTTCCCTAGTCCCTCTGAAACTAACAGCCCTTTCCCCTTCTGGTTTTGAATTTTTGAAATCAGGCTTCAACCTCAGGTGTTGGACTATCCAAGGGATGGATACCGGCTCTAGAGACTCATGTAATCTTATCGGAAAGGACTTGTTGCCGACTTTGATCCTCACCAAGCTTTTCACCTGAGATTTAAAAGAACCAAGAACAAGAAGTCTACCCGCATCGAGCCTACCTCTATCCACAGTGCCTTCATCCACCCAGATAGTTTCTCTAATATGACTCTCAATCATCACAAAGAAGGCTTTGCACCAGTAATGTAATGGAACCCCATAGACCTCAACCCACCTTAATCTTTCCATTGGGACCTGGTTGTCTTCCCATTTCAACATGGACATGAAGTTATCCCTCTAAAAAAAACTGTTACGAACAAATCAATCTCCGTCTAAAGTTGTATCGAAGGTCCAGACAATCCTTTTACCTCCTAAGAACAAAGAGGAGAAAGTAAAGCCTCTATCTTCCAACTTGTAGTTTATCAGAGATAGATCATTAAAATCTTTCATGACCCCAACTGCACTTCTTGTTAACCACTCCTTCTCTTCTTCTTGGACTCTCCAAATCAATGTAGGCTCTTCAGGATAGCTGACATTGCTAACAATGCCTTTATCTCTATCCACCATAACCTTCTTAGTGACCATTGGGATTACCTCCTCCTCTTACGGTCCCCTTACCCCCCCTCATACCTCCTCTGCTTGTCAGAGAGATTATCCCATCGCTTCTCAGATGGTGGGATTCTTCTCTTATTCCATCCGTATTTAGCAACCTTAGCTGAGATGGTCCACCCATAAACATGCATCCCGTTGACCATGGATGCCACCTTACCAGCCTCCTCCAGCGTTCCAAACCTAATGAAAGCATAACATCCTCTTCGTGTATTACTTTTAGGTGATAAGAAGACGTCCCTAATTCTTCCAAAAGGTTTAAAGATTCCCCAAACTCCTACATCATCCACAATGGGATTGAGATTATTAACAAAAACCGATACCAAATTCTGTTTGAAGTCCTTCCCCACTGTATTACGCCCTCCTGAAAAGCTGTATCCGAAGTGAATGGGAAACCGAGACACTCTCTCTCTAACATTCTCTCTCATCGTTTCACTTTTTTATAGATGGAGATGTTGTTGCTATATAATAGTTTTAAAAGTATAATTAAAAGTATAATTAACTAAACATCTATTGATTAACTTCACAGCTGATCATTCCTTCAGCACAACTAACAGTGATTATTATAAAAGTTACAGCAATACCAAACTGACCCTCAGTTGTGTTGCCATGATCATGGGCTCTCCTTAAATTACAAGGAGAGTTATCTACGGTACCAAAAAAAATGAGAATTGGGTCTAAATAGCATCAAATCCATATTGATTTTTGTGAATAGCACGAGGTTTTCAAGTTAAGTTTATATAACACCATATTAAGTGAGTGACAAAATTGCCTATTCTTTACTTATTTGCTTTTTTTTTTTTTTTCTTTTACTTTTCTATTTCGATCTACAACCTTTTGTTCAACGTGTTCTTATTCTCAAAACTCTTCTCTCTCATTTTCTGGTTTCTTCTCTCACTTCACACATTCTCTTGTTTGTATATAATCCGAAAGTGAGTTTCTTATTTGTAAAAAGAAATTAGAAAAAAAATTGCGAATTCGAGACTAGACCCATTTAATAAACATATTTATAAACACATTTTATCACTAGACCCGAAACAATAATATTAAGCCCTAACAAGATATATCATACATGACTCTAAAGGTGAAACATAATGAAAAATTAATGCTAGTTCTGCCAAGACCAAAGGCTAGGAAACAGTTGGTCTGATATTGAATCTGTATGCTCATCATTAAGCTGATCACCAAAGTAATAATTTGCGGTAAATTGTGTTTGAAATGGATCATTTGAAGCTAATGTCGACTGGTGTTGTTGATCAATATTTTGCACGAAAGGATGAGCTTCATACTCATAATTCATATGGTCTGGATTTTGTTGATGATGATCTCCAGTACTAGTAGAATCCGGCTGCATGCCCATTGAATTATTTGAACAGCTAGCTTTTCTAATATTCTCAAGCTCTTCTTGAGCACTTGGCTTTCCCTTATATTTTATCCTACACAGTCTCCATTCCTGCTACAAACGTACGTACAAAAATACACACACAAAAACTGCTCAGGTTAAAGTGAAATACCGCCCAATTATGACATACATAATAAGAAAAAATAAAGATGATCATAGAAATTATCACCCAAAAGAGAAATTGTAATTTGCATAGTGCAATTAAATTAAAGCATGCATGCACAATTAAACAAGATTCATAAGGAATTTAGTTGATCTCAATTCTCATTTGAGAGTTTAATAATTAAGATGATTCCTTCACTTCCTTGAACTTTTCCAAATTTAAGTAAAATGGAGAATGCATTCTATCTCATCAGGAAATTGATGAAGAAGAATCATTTTAATTTCTTTAAAACAAAAAATGATACCATTAAAAAATCTGTCATTTGTGAGAGTAAGATCAGAAAGTGCATGCAGTGAAATATATATAAAGAAAGTGTACCGTTGTGTAGGAAACAAGGCTATATTCGTGCATAATCCAATTAGTTTTGATGGCTTCGTTGCGTTTTCTTTCACTATCTTTGAATCTGTGAAAGGTTAGGGGTCTCTTGTAACCCACCAGAGTTTGGTTATTAGAAGAAGAAGCATAAATCTTCTTAACATGCCCTGTAGCTTTCCACCATCCTTGTCCTGATACTTCCCTCGAATCATTCTCTTTCATGCAGTAGCAGTATTTCTCGTTGTCCTTGACCGCTGGCGTTTCATCCCCTATATGTACATAATAATCATTAGCATCATCTTGCATGCAAATTGAGAAGCCAATATATTAAAGAAAGAAAGAATTGATATTGTTTTAGTAACCCTATCAAAAAGTGAAAATGATGATGGCATCAATAAAGAAAAATTTATGATCAAATTATAGAGAATTGAAGGAAAGAAGAAAGAAGATGATCACAGACAGTGAAGATGTTGTGGATCGTGCTCATATACGTTTCTTTGAACAATGAAATTGAAATGGAGAAGCATTGGTTGGCCAGATGCTTTGGTTTGAAGAATTTGGATGAGCTCCTCATCGGTGGGATTGAACCTAAACCCAGTTGGCATCATCATTGTCATCGATCAATTTTCTTTTGACCAGCTGCATGCGCACACTTGACAAAGTTATATATCTGTTTGTATAGCTGGATTTACAATTTAGTTCCTAAGTTTTTAGGAAATATCCCTATTTTATATTACTTACGTGTATTAGCTTATTTGGTCCTAATGTTTTAAAAAGTATGTCAAATTGTTCCCTCTGTAGTCCATCTATTAGTCAATCGTTAGTCTAAACTAATGGAAGCAGGGGTATTTACATCTGCACACATAGCTGTACAAAGATAACACATATACTAATGAAAAACTTATATACATATATAATAAAATAAATAAATAAAGAACAAAGGGTAATAGGGGAGGTGGCCTTTGGCCGTCAATACCGTCAATCTCCGGTGTTTAACTCAATTATTTTAAATCATGGGTAAAATAGTACTTTCACTAATTTTGTATTATTTGACTATTAATGTTTTGATCAGTTAGACAATTGTGATGTATTTTAAAAAATATGAGGACCAAATAAGTTAATACATGTGAGTTATATATAAAAGTGATATTTCCTAAGACTATATGGAGTAAATTATAAATCCCCTATTACATATGGAAATATTATGAGTCAATAGTCAACAGTCAACACAAAGATTACATAATATCAGAGACAAGACAATAATAATGTCTTGTATCAGTTGGACATATCTAATATTTATATAGGATATGTTTGTGTTTCAAATAAACCATCAGTTTCCATCAAAATAAATAAATAAATAAACCATCAGTGATCTGTCCACATCATTTTAACTCGATATCCCATTCATAGGCCTATCATCATGCATCATACATATGAAGCATCTCCCACTTTGATTTTGCCACGTAAACCAGGATTTTCCATCTCTTTTGAGTCTATACAATTACAACCTACTTTTTGAAACCCAGGTGTAGCAGCCACTACTAATTATAGATTTTAATTTCCTTACAATCCTAATTAATAAGACCTACGTCCCAAGACTTATGGTACAAATGCATCCTCTAATTCTTTAATTCGATCAACCCGTCCTAACCAGTCCAATTTAAATTGGTTGATTTGGTTTTTCTTTTATATATATATATATATATATAATGCTGTTGGATTATTCAAAAGCAACCCATCAATTTGGATTAATTTGTGGTTTATGCTTTGTCAAGCCAAATAACTCAATACAAACCATTAAATGTAGCTTAAAAAAACACAAGTGACATAATTGACCTGTTAGTTTTTTTTTTTTCTTTCTACTTTTTCTTGTCTTTATCAATTTTAAGTTAGTTATTTTTATTTGATTTAGAAGCTTTGGACAAATTTATTTCTATTTTATAAATTTTAAGAGTTTTTCACTTGAATTAGAACTTATTATTGGTGAGTTATGAATTATGATGATAACGGTATGAACATTATTACTGTAGAACCCCTGTAAATTAATCTCTTATAAATTAATATTCCCTCTAAATTAATAAAAAATCCCAGTCCTGACTCGGGCCAATGTAAAAAATTAATAAACCCCTATATCCTAATACATAATAATTTCTTTTTAAAACCTAGTGTAAAATTTCAATCCCGACTGTCACATAAATTAATAATTTCATAAAAGTACAAAATATATTACATAATAATCAAGAACTATAAAAATAATTCAAAATGCTAGTTTGCACAAGGCCACCATATTTAATATTTTTGACTTCATCATTCATATTTTAAATTGTCCGCTTGTTTTAACAAAGATGATAGAAAAGAGAGAATTTTTAGGTGCCGTTAGGAATAGAATTTTTAGGTATATCTTGAGATCTTTCTTGTTATATGCAACCAAAGAATAAGTCTCACTATTTATATGGTGAGTATTTAATAAAAATAAAAAATAAAAAATAAAAACCTCTTGAAGAAGAAAACTGACTAAACAAGAAATTCCGAAAAAGAACATTCCCTTAACAAGAAAACTGACTTTTACATGTTTTCTAAGACAAAATAACACCTTACAAGGTAAAACCCTCAAATTAATAACTCCTATAAATTAATACTCAAGGGTGGATCTTAAGAATATTAATTTAGAAGGGTGTTACTGTATTTATTATTTATTAACGATATAAACATCAGTCCCTCCATTATCTATATCATATTTATGATATATCATAATACATTTATAAATATAAACATTATATTTTCTAAAATGTGTTCAGAGTACTCTTTTATGACTTACTTAATTTTATTATTTACTTAACGATTCTATTCCTTGTATAAAAGAAAATCACTAAAAAGAAAAGTAACTGACCTTTGAAGTTGGACCTTTGTTGATAATAAAATTTTTAATCGTATTGTTTTTTAACGTTATTTTAATATTGTAATTAATGTAATATCCTACAGAGATACTAACAATGATGGAGTAAATAACAATATATTTTGAGTGCTTTGAAATACTATAACCATTTTTAATGTTTCTACTATGTAATTATGATCAGAATAATTGTGGGGTACTTATGTTTGGATATAATATAATTCATCGATAATACTACAAAACTCAAATGATGAGTTATTTTTCATTTCATTCGATATATATATATATATATTAATTTTCCAATGAGGATTTTTATGATACAGATTTTTTTGATGAAATTACATGTAATCAAATGTTTTTCGATGAGATTTTTTGTATGCATCCTAATAAAATTAAAATACACATTTGGTAAAAATTTGGAAATTTTTTAGATTAATATTTGAGAACTATTTTTTCTTATATTTCCCTATTTTTAAATGTTTTATCTTTAAAAAAATCGGAAAAAATTAGTTCTTACACCTTAATTTTTTTTTTTTTTAATTTTTTTTCCATAAATGTATTTCAATGTTTTCACCATCCGTACAAAAAATCAAATCAAGATTCAATATATTTCATGCAATTTCATCAAAAGTACTTAAAGTGTATATTGTAAAAAGTCATCGTTGGAAAATTACTATATGTATATATATAAATACACATGCATATATATATACTTTTTATTATCAGTTCGAACTTAAATTAAATATATTAGTTCATTGCATGTGAACCTTTGGATTAAAAAGATGCTTTTACAATATATTTTATATTATTGAGTATTCCATTATTAGTGTCATCTTATTATTAAAAAAATTAAACAAATAATATCATCAAAAAACATAAAAAAGCTTGTTATTCTTAATCAATGACTCATATATCTTCCACCAAATTTATTATATCAATGTGCATAGAGGAGGAAAAATGGAAAATCACAAGAGTTTTCTTTACATAGCACACCGAATTTAATAAATTTAGTGTGAGAGTTTGCGAGTCATTAATTAAATGTTAAATATATTGACTAAACAAAAGTAGATAAATATTGATAGCTAATAAGTTGTCTTTGTAATGTTAGTGTGTAATGAGGAAAAAAAAAAGACTATTTATATATATAATTTAGCCCGGGTAACAAATATTTCCTAGGTATGCCCATGTGTATATATATAGTAGTTATCAAGTGAGGTATATCTTATTTTAATTTCGGTAAGGACCTTAATGAAATCACACCTATTTTTATTAATTTTGATTTGAATTTTTTTGTGGATGGCAAGTTTAATGAAATCTACATATGAACAAAATTTGAGAATTTTTCAAGCATTGGAACTATTTATCCCGATTTTGTTAAATATAAAATCATCGGAAAAATGAGATAAATGTAGGAAAATTCAAACAAATAGTTCTAGTACTTAAAAAATTCTCAAATTTTATTTATAAATAGATTTCAATAAACTTATCGTCCACAAAATAATTCAGATCAAAATTCATAAAAATATATGTGATTTCATTAAGGTCCTTACCGAAATTAAGATATACCTCACTATATATATGACTTATTATACATTTTAGTTTAAATCAATCATATAAATTGTAAAACACAAATAAAACTCACAATTAATAGAGAGTGAAATATCTAGTTAACTTGTCTAAAGAGCCTTTCAACTCATAAATCAGAAATAAAAAGATGAAAGATAGAGGAGTCAAAAGAGAATAAGAAACTAAACAAATCATCCTAACATTTGGATTAACTTTCATATATGAAACGATGTATTAAGGGTGTAAGTATAATTTTCAACCATTGGACAGTACAAAATGATGAGTACGTATTTTGCGTGTAATAATGGTAGAGATTCGTAAAGATTGTGATATCTCATTTTATTTAAGAGAGGAGATATCAGTATTTATGATTATGTAAAAATGTCTAAAAGGAAGATTGAGTGAATCTTTCATTGGAATCTTGTACCAGCTTAGGATTGATTATGTTATCTTGTTTGAAGAAAGTTAACACAATGCTTTCACAATCAAACAAAATTTGCAATCAAAAACTCAAAAGAAACAAAAGCAGCATAATATTCACCAGATTTTTCAACAACTCAAAAGTTGATACAACATTTTCATGGGAAACACTCCACTCTCTCTCTCTTGGAAATATTTACTTCTAAGTTCTATCATTGACTCTTACCTATAAAGTCTAGGTTCCTCATTAGGTTTTGAGCTTTTATGAAACTGTCAAATTCCATTATGAAATTATATTACAGTCATATATAAATTTGTATGACTAAAAGCTTGCAATTCAATTTAAAAGATCACTGCCCAATGTGGGTTCAACAACAATATGACTTGGTAGTAAAGAACGTTTATATTCGGTCTAACATTAAGTCATTCAGCATAATAAGCTTACCATTCAAAGGCATAAAATATTAGTCAAAGAAATTAATTGTTCCTGTTAACTTAATTAGTTGGTGACAATTTGTATAGCTATTGAAAAATATTGAGTGCGTATTAACTAGTTTAGTCTAGTTTAGTTGGTATAAAATTTCTTTGTGTTCAGCAAGAGAACTTGGGATTTAATCTCACGCAGTGACGCAGATTTGGTAATTTACATTTAAAATTGTAATAAAAAGAACTAAAAAATTATATTTAATAAATCTGCGAAGAAAGCTAGGGACAAAAACATGGACATGGAGTCATGTAAGATACATACAGCAAGTTTCTAGATTATATTTATGTAGTTGGAAAAAAAAAAAAAACAAAAACATTATAGAGAGAATCTTAAAGTTCACATCACTTTAGATTTAGAGTTTGATTTTTCATGATAATAAAAAATGACCCAGGAAAAAAAAGATTTTCCCATATCTTAAAAAATCTATTTGCAAAGATTTAATAGAAATCATAAGTTGGGTGACAACTGACATAGAATGTGAAGGACGTCAGTAGGTTCATTGACATGATTCACTGAATCTTTATACAATAAATAGATCTCTTTGACTATTTCCTTTTCATTCTTAATAGTCTAAATATAATCCAAAATGTATTGACTTGTTGAGCTAAATCAGTGTGAATGCAAAGATTTCATTAACTTAGTTGTTTATATATCAACAATAGTGTACAGTTGTACTCCGTTACCAGAACATTGCCGAGAAGTAGAGGAATAAAATGGGCTGTGCTGGGCTAGCACGGCCCACATGTTGAAGATCCATGTGGGCTATGGACCGTGCCAGATATAGCCTAGGTCATGGCACAACACGATAATTATATACATAGCTGAATACGATCCATGTGCCAACACAACCCGATACATATCGTATTTGTGTCATGTATGCCCATGGACTGACATGTGGGTTGGTCCGTGTACTACAATTTATTTATAAATAAAGAAATAAAAACTTAAGATACTATATTTTATTTATTAAATAAAAATATATTACAAAAATCAAGTATCGAATATTAATAACACGTTTACTTATTTTATTATTACATTACAACATCACTCATGTATTCTAGTAGCTAGTCTAGTGACTTAAGTCAATTCAAGTATACAACTATTTTTCTTTCAATCACTCACAATCACAAATCACAAAAAATCCTTTCACAATCAATTTATTATAATTTAAAATTTTCCATTCAGTCAAGTATTTCCATTTTTCAATTTTCAAATTCCAACTATCTAATCTTTCAAGTCTTACCTAATGGTGTAAATGTGGGCCGACATAGCCCCCATTCAGCCAAGTATTTCCATTTTTCAATTTTCAAATTCCAACTAATCTTTCAAGTCTTACCTAATGGTGTAAGTATGGGCTGGCATGACCCATTTGTGCATGAGACCCATGAGGTCCGTTTTTGAAAACGGGTTGGGCTGGCTCGGCACGGCAAGTTATCGTACCGGGCTGGGCCAGCCTGTTTTAAAAAATAGGGGGCCCGGCACGAGCTTGATGTGCCATGCCAGTGGGCCGGGCGGTGCCAGCACGCAGGCCTATAAATAAAAAAAAAACATTATAATTTAAATATTTTAATTCAATACTTATATCTATTTTAGCTTTATTTTAATTGTAATTTGTCTATTTTATTTATTATTTTAGTCTAATAAAAAAAATGTAGAAAATAGATAGATTTATTATTTTATTTAATAAAATAATTCAAAGAATAAATAAAGCTAAAAGATTAAAGAAAATAAAAATGGATGAAATTATGAAAATATGAAATGAAGAATTATTTATTTATTTTGAAGTCTCGGTATTACATATTTACATGATTGCCTCATTAAAGCCTTACCAATAAAAATACAATGGGATAAAAACTTGGTAAGGGAAAAATAGTACAATTCTATTACAAATTAATGTACATGTATAACCTAGAACTCATAGATCAGTTTACTGTCGGAACTCTCATCGACATATAAATTATTGAAATTTTGAATACGTTGTTCGTTTACCATTTCATTTTGCATCCTTTTTCGAGCATGCTCCTAATCCCGAATGCATGCCAATACCTCCACCGTCTCTATAGACAAATAATTTCTTCTTTCTTTAACAATTCTTCCGGTCATGCTGAATACCTATTCTAAGGAAACAGTGGAGACAGGGATAACCAGTACGTCATATGCTAAGTGTGACAGGACCGAATATCTATAGTTGTAGGTCTTCCACTATAACAACAGATCAAATCCCTCCTTGTTTTCAAATCCATCGAATTGAGCTTCAAGGAAGCTTTTCAGTTCGACACCAGAAGTTGCACCAGTTCGTGAAGAAGAAGAAGAACTTGATGAGCCTACTTTTTTTCAGCGCTTTAGAATGTTCCAAATTGTCTGATTTGGGAGTGTGTTTGGTTCTGCTGATGGTTGCACGTCAACGCCGCCATATCTGCACTCATAAATACTAAAAGTTTCGAACAACTTGGTTCGAATGTCAGCAACCTGTGTAGAAAAATCTACGCTTAAATTATTATTGTTGATGGTGATTTCTCATCGGTCAACAAGTCAATAGTTTAGTTTAGCGAAAATTTGTAAATACGAATGAAATAAAGAACACGACAATTGTAAATGATAACAAAAACGAAATACGTGGTAAAACTCCAGTGATTAGAGAAACATCCACGGGTTGTTGCCCTAGCAACTCAGTCAAATCCACTATAGTTAATTGAATGATACACACTCTGATCTCTCTCTCTCCGGCCAAGGTTTCTTACCCCATTTACTATTTTTTTGCAGGGGTATTTATACATGATACAGCTAGGGTTTTGGGTGCTGCTAGAGTTTGATATCGTGGCGTACAAGTAGGGGATTACTGAATTGGATTAAGGATTTCTTTCCTATTCTATATCATCACATGTTTAATGCCATTGAATCCGAACATGTTTTTGACTCGGATTACCTAAAGTATAGGAGAGGATCTGTTTGTTTCCTTGTTGGACTCTAGGTGACCATACTGTAGCCAACTTGTGATTGTCTGTCATCGTTTGTTTACCTTGTAGGCGGTGGACAAGGCTTTTATATTTGTCAACGTTTGTGCCGAGATGGGTAGAACAAGTTTCATTATCCTACTCGGCCTGCTCGGCTCTGTTAGGTGTTGTCTTCTGATATTGGTGTTAGTGTCGAGTGGCCTATTCACGTGAGGTGCCAACTTGTCTCTTGGTTGATTGATCTTTTGACTTTCTACTCATATCGCTACATTGGTCTACATTTTTTTGATGACGTGTCTTATTTGACGAATTTTACATATAATAATACCCCCTTAAATATTTGAACCGAGTGAACTTGTCGTTCTTATTTAGCAAAAGTATTTAACCTTCACTTCGCCTTCCTTTAACCGAGTCTACTCCGAATTTTGTCGTTTTCCTCATAAATGCCTCATAAATGCAAGAATTAAATTTCTTTATTAACTCAAATCATTAATGAAGTGTCTTAATTGTCTCCGCATAAATTCGATTCATCCCTCAATCGAAAATCTTCTGATGGTGACATTTGGGGTTTTTGACGACTCAAGGCACTATTCTGTTGCCACTTGTCCTCTTGCAGTTTGGTGCACCAGATGGCATTGATTGCTTTATTTCTACACAAAATGTAGCCCCCTTTCCGTATCTTTTTATGTATGTTTCTCGGGTAAAACCGGGGTTTTAATGTTTCATTTGAGGTTTTTGTAGGTTTTTTTGATAGCAGGGGTGTTTTGGCTCTAACTGGAAAACTTTGGGCAAAAAGCGTAAATATGAAAAGTCTGGGGGCTTGGATCAGAGCGCCGCGGTTGGTGCACAAGCGGCAATGAGGTGATAGAGATCCTCCAAAGTTGCCACTCTTGAAGTGCCGCGGTCGGGCAGCAGCGGCAGAGGGGCGACAGAAACCTCTCAGGCCTGCCGCGGTCCAAGTGCCACGGTTGGTAGACCACGGCAAAGGCGCGACAGAAACATCTTGGATCTGCCGCGGTTGTCCAACCGCGAAAATGGCAACCACGGTAGAGCGTCCCTTCGTATTCTAGAGGGCATTTTGGTCATTTTTGGGCCTCCTATAAGTATCCCTTCTAGGTCATTTCAGACCAGACCTCCCCAGCTCGAATTATTACAGCAAATTTCCATCTTGGCTCTTCCCTTCACACATCACCAACCCATCACTCACAACCCACCAAAATCCCACCTTTCCCTAAGATCCAAACACACCAATCCCACCTTTTTTTCATTGCCATCATCACTTCACCTTTTGAGCAAGAAGAAGGATAGAAAGAGAAGAAGATCCAAAGAAGAAGAAGCTCTCCATATAGTTTTTTCTAGACTCTTTCTCTTTTATTCTTTATTGTAGCCATGTACTTCTTATTTCACATATATTGTATGGTTACTAGTTGTAATATGATGAGTTAAACTCATAGTGCTAGGATTTGATGAAACCCCACCTTTGACTATACATTTAAATGAATTGATTCTTGTTTATCCCTTATGTGCAAGATTGTTGTTTGTATGGGTATTTTAATGTTCTTAATGCTTTTCAATTGATTGATCTCCTCTTGAATGACTTTTGTGGTATGTTATGCACTAACCGGAGACGCATGCCACGTGTTCGATAAAATGCTCCCCTATGCATGCTTAGAAAAGTAAACCTACTTAGGCTAGCGTATAGGACTCATTTAGTACACCAAAGTCCGTAATGAACTCATTCGTACATTTCGGGTAATCGAAGGATAAGCTTGGGTATGTTTTGAGTGTGACTCACTCTACTTGACCAAGATTGTGGGTCAATATAAGGGTGTACGAGTATATGAATTGCATGAGTACGTTTGGGGTTATACAATCGAGTCTAACTTGAAAGTCAATCTAAGGGTGGGGTGTAGTCAAGTCCTAGCATATTTCTCTCCATTATCACATTCGTGTTTTATTTTGAGTTTTTCATTTCATTGCTTTAGTATTAGCTTTAAATCAAGATAGTTTACTTTGTTTGTTTTGAAATACCATCATTATTGATTGTTTGAATAACAAATGGACTAATCAATTTCGGTAATCGGTCACTCGATTCCTTGGGAACGAACTTTACTTACTATTGTGCTACTCTCCGACCTCGTCCTATTACAAGTGTCACTTGAGTGATAGCCAAATTTTTGGCGCCGCTGCTGGGGATTGAGCGGAATGATTGATATCGATACTAGTTAGTTTATTGCTAATTTGAACCTTTTAATTTAGTTTGTGTGTTTTCTTCTTATAGGTACCATCGCTCTTGTATGCACCCACGTACAAGGAGCCAAAATCTTCACTTCTTGAATTTCGATCCGGAGATTGAAAGGATAGGTCGAAGGAATAGAAGTGAGGCAAGGTTGAGAAGAGCAGAGATGGGTGATCAGAATCCACTATTAGGACAGATGGGTTTGCCTCCTGTGGTGAATCAAAATCAAGGGGAAGTTCGTCCTGAGGCCGTTCTGGTTCAAGAGGGTTTGCCTCATGTTGGGGATGAGCGCACCCTACGGGATTACACAATG
Organism: Acer campestre; assembly: GCA_954870605.1. Classification (NCBI taxonomy): domain Eukaryota; kingdom Viridiplantae; phylum Streptophyta; class Magnoliopsida; order Sapindales; family Sapindaceae; genus Acer; species Acer campestre. Next base: position 20,902,415 of record OX940800.1, on the reverse strand, counting down.
CCTAGAGTAGACTAGAACATGTCATCTATTCGCCGACCAACAATTGCAGCTAACTCCTTTGAGATTAAGCCTGGGGTGATTCAGATGATTGCCACTACTTGTATGTTTAATGGTTTGGCGAACGATGATCCGAACTTGCACCTTCAGAATTTCAACGAGATTTGTGACACCTTTAGGTACAATGGGATTCCCGATGATTTTGTCAAATTGAAGTTGTTCCCGTTTTCTGTGGGAAATGATGCAAAGATATGGTTGAACACCTAACCACCAAACTCGATCACTTCCTTTGATCAGTTGGCCCAAGCATTTCTGAATAGATTCTTTCCACCGGGAAAGGCAGCCCACCTTAGAAATGAGATCCTTTCCTTTCAACAATTTGAGAATGAGAGTATCCACGAGGCTTGGGAGAGGTTTAAGGAGCTTCAAAGGAGATGTCCTCACAATGGTCTTGCAAGGTGGCAAACTTTGTAAGCTTTCTACCAAGGGCTCACGGTTTCAACAAGGAATTTGGTGGATGCGGCTGCGGGAGGATCTATAATAAGCAAGACAATGGATGCGGCTCATGATCTCTTAGAAGAAATGGCGCTTAACAATAGCGAATGGGGAACTCAGAGGCAAGCGCCAAGGAGGATTCCGGGTGTGCTAGAGGTAGATGAGTTGACAAGTGTTAAAGCTCAAATGACAGCACTTCAAAATCAAATGAACAAGTTGAGTGTCGGACCTAGCAATGTGCAAGTTGCCCAATGTGAGTGGTGTTTGGGGCCGCACTCTAGCATGGATTGTCAAACGGGAAGCCCGTTTGCTTCAAGCTCATTCGAACAATTGTCCTTTGTGAACAACCACCGGAACTACCAAAACCAACCCCAACAACATGCCAACCCAAATCCCATCTTCCATCCTTACTCAAATACATACCACCCTTCATGGAAAAACAACCAAAACTTATCATGGAAGGACAACCAACCCCAACAACCCCAACATCCACAGAACCTCAACCAAAGACAACCCCCCAGATTCCAACAACCTCACCAACAAAACTACCCGAACCCACCCCTTAACAATCAAGTGGAGAGAAAACCTAACCTTGAAGAGATGTTCTCTAGAATGATGGGCAAGTTAGATACAAGGATGGAGACCCAAGACTTAGCCTTGAGAAAGCTTGATACAAAGATTGACCAACTCGCCCAACATTCACAAGCTTCGATCCAAAACTTGGAGATGCAAGTGGGTCAACTAGCTAGGGGACAACAAGGAAGACAATAAGGTTCTCTCCCAAGCGACACAGTGGTGAACCCTAAAGAGCAATGCAAAGCCATTGCATTAAGGAGTGGTAGAGAGGTTGAATTACCGGATGACTTTGGAAAGGGAAAAGAAGTTGTTGTGGAGGAAGAGGGAGATGTTGAACAAGAGGTTGTTGAGGAGAAGAAGAGCTCTAGCCATGATGACATACCCATCACATCAAATGATACCCCTCCAAAGCCCCAAGTCAAAGCCTATGTCCCTCCCATACCATACCCACAAAGATTGAAACAACACAAGGATGCTCACAACTTTGGTAAGTTTTTGGAGGTGTTTAAGAAGCTTCACATCAATATTCTCTTTGCCGAAGCACTTGCCCAAATGCCTACTTATGTGAGATTTCTCAAGGAGTTGCTATCTAACAAAAGGAAGTTGGAAGAATTCGAGACGGTTGCATTGATGGAGGAATGTAGTGCCATCCTACAAAACAAGCTCCTACCCAAGCTAAAAGATCCCGGAAAGTTCACTATTCCATGCACCATTGGCCAAACGGAATTTGGGAAAGCATTGATTGACTCCGGGGCAAGTATAAATTTGATGCCATACTCGGTTTTTCAAAAGTTGGGAGTGGGGGAAGTGAAGCCTACTCATGTCACTCTACAACTAGCTGATAGGTCAATCAAATACCCAAAGGGGGTCATGGAAGATGTCTTGGTGAAAGTAGAGAATTTGTACTTCCCGGTAGACTTTGTGATTCTAGAAATGGAAGAGGATGTGGAAATACCTTTGCTTTTAGGTAGGCCTTTCTTGAAGACGGCTGGGGCTTCGATAGATGTGAAGGAAGACAAGATGACCTTGAGGGTTGGAGATGAAAATGTGGTGTTTGACATGAAAAAGGCGGCCCGGAGACCAATGGGAGTAGATAGATGTTTGATGTTTGATGATTGAGATTGTTGATCCATTAGTTCAAGACTTTGTTAGAAGAGAAATTCCCAAGGAATGGTGCCAATGAGAAGGATGAAGATGAGAATGTTGCGGAATATGCTCTACATTTAAATTCCCAACCCATGAAGAAATTTAGAGAAAGAAGGAGGTTTGAGGAGCTAGGAGAAGGGAAGCCTAAGCTACCCCCATCTATTGAAAAGCCTCCAAAGCTTGAGTTGAAGCAATTACCGGAGCACTTGAGGTATGCTTTCCTTGGTGAGTCACTATCACTTCCGGTGATCATTTCGGCCTCCTTGTCATCAATTGAAGAAGAGAAACTTTTGAGGGTACTAAGAAGCCATAAGGAAGCCATAAGAAAGCCATTGGTTGGTCTATCTCCGATATTAAGGGGTTGAGCCCTTCGATTTGTATGCACAAAATTTTGATGGAGGAAGAGTTTAAACCAACAGTGGAGCACCAAAGAAGATTGAACCCGAACATGCAAGAGGTAGTTAGAGCCAAGATCCTAAAGCTTCTAGATGCGGGTATCATATACCCAATATCTGATAGTCCATGGGTTAGTCCAGTACAGGTAGTGCCTAAGAAATGAGGCATCACAGTGGTACCAAATGAGCACAATGAACTCATCCCGACATGGACCGTCACATGTTGGAGGGTGTGTATTGATTACAGAAAACTCAACACGGCGACACGGAAAGACCACTTCCCCTTACCCTTCATTGACCAAATGTTGGAAAGGCTAGCGGGGCATGAGTACTATTGTTTCTTAGACGGATACTCAGGTTATAACCAAATCCCAATAGACCTTGAAGATCAAGAAAAGACGACGTTCACATGTCCATATGGGACGTTTGCCTACCGAAGAATGCCCTTTGGACTTTGTAACGCTCCGGCGACATTCCAAAGATGTATGATGGCCATTTTTTCTGACATGGTGGAGAGGTACATTGAGATCTTCATGGATGATTTCTTCGTTTTTGGGTCATCATTTGATGGGTGCCTAGAGAACTTGGGGAAGGTGCTAGAAAGATGTGAGGAGACTAACCTCATACTCAATTGGGAGAAGTGCCATTTTATGGTGAGGGAAGGAATCGTGTTGGGTCATAGGATATCCTCTGAAGGGATTGAAGTGGACAAAGCAAAAATAGAGGTGATAGAAAAGTTGCCACCACCAACTTCAGTGAAAGGTATCCGGAATTTTTTGGGGCACGCCGGGTTTTATAGAAGATTCATCAAGGACTTTTCGAAGATTACAAAGCCATTGTGCTCCCTTTTGATGAAAGACGTGCCATTTGTGTTTGATGAAGCATGCTTAGAAGCGTTTGAACTTTTGAAGAAAGAGCTTATTTCGGCTCCAATCATGAGGGCCCTGAATTGGGACCTCCCCTTTGAGTTGATGTGTGACGCTAGTGACTATGCGGTAGGCGCCGTTTTGGGTCAAAGAGAAGAGAAGCGCCAACACATCATCTACTATGCAAGTCATACACTAAATGAGGCACAAGTCAACTATGCAACCACCGAAAAAGAATTGTTGGCCATTGTGTTTGCCTTTGACAAGTTTAGGTCATACTTGGTGGGATCCAAGGTAATTGTCTACATGGACCATGCGGCCATAAAGTACCTCCTAGCCAAGAAGGATGCCAAGCCAAGGCTCATACGATGGGTGCTTCTCCTCCAAGAGTTCAACCTTGAGATTCGAGACAAGAAGGGGACCGAAAACGTGGTAGCGGACCACCTCTCAAGGCTTGAGAGAGATGACAAAGAAACGTGGGTGGAAGAGCCCATTAAGGAAGAGTTCCCAGATGAGCAACTTTTTGAGTTGCAAAGCTTGCTAATGCCATGGTTTGCGGATGTGGTGAACTACCTTGCTAGTGACATAGTGCCCCTAGAGCTAAATGTGCATCAAAAGAGAAAATTCTTCGCCGAATTGAAGTATTACTTTTGGGATGAGCCGCTCCTTTTTAGAACATGTGGAGATGGAGTGATTCGAAGGTGTGTCCCCGAAGAAGAAATGCTTGAGATTTTGGGACATTGCCACTCCAAGGAGTGTGGGGGTCATTTCGGTGCTTCCCGAACGGCTAGGAAAGTCCTTCAATCGGGCTTTTGGTGGCCGTCTTTATTCAAGGACTCACGGAGCTTTGTAGAGGCATGTGACCGGTGTCAAAGAACCGGGAACATAACGAAGAGAGATGAGATGCTGATGAACATCATGTTGGAAGTGGAACTCTTTGATGTTTGGGGCATAGACTTCATGGGACCATTCCTAACATCTTTTGGGAAGAAGTACATTCTAGTTGCCGTGGACTACGTTTCTAAATGGATTGAAGCCATAGCCACTCCAACATGTGAGGGCAAGGAAGTGACAAAGTTCTTGAAGGGGAGCATCTTCACCCGATTTGGCACACCTCGAGCAATAGTGAGTGATGGAGGTTCTCACTTTTGTAACAAGAGGTTTGAGGCACTATTGAAGAAATACGGGGTGAAGCACAAAGTCACTACTCCTTATCATCCACAAGCCAACGGTCAAGCCGAAGTCTCGAATAGAGAAATCAAAAGCATCTTGGAGAAAACCGTTGGGATTAGAAGGAAGGATTGGGCAATGAAGTTGGAGGATGCCTTGTGGGCTTATAGAATAGCCTACAAAACTCCTATTGGAATGTCCCCTTTCCGACTTGTGTATGGAAAAGCATGTCACTTGCCATTTGAGATTGAACACAAAGCATGGTGGGCAATTAAGCTCCTCAACATGAGCATGAAGGAGGCCGGGGAAAAGAGGTGCCTCCAATTGAGTGAGCTAGAGGAGCTTCGGCTTGAGTCTTACGAGAACTCAAGAATCTTTAAAGAAAAGACCAAGAGGTGGCATGACAAGAGAATAGAAGCAAAGGAGTTGAGAGTGGGTCAAAAGGTGCTTCTATTCAACTCTAGATTGAAGCTTTTCCCGGGCAAGCTAAAAAGCCGATGGATGGGTCCGTACACAATCACCGAAATATTCCCTCATGGAGCGGTAGAGATTGAAAACGACAAGATGGACAGATTCAAGGTGAATGGCCAGCGGCTTAAGATCTTTTGGGAGCTTGAGGATCAAAAGCTCAATGAGGTGGTTCGGTTCCAAGAACCACCCTAAGCAAGCAATCAAAAGGGAGGTACCATCTTGTACATATTAATTTTAGTTTTGTTTTCGAATTTTTCTTTGTTTTATTTTAGTTTCTTCGCCTTCCTTGCACTTATTATGATAGTTCAGATATGTTTGATGTGGTGTGTTAGTGTGTTGATTGCAGTGGGCCATGGTGAAAATTTCAGCAACCAAGAAGGGCCTGCCGCGGTTGACCTGCCGCGGTGTCACAACCGCGGCAGTCAAGCGACAGAGATCCTGAAGGGTTTTTGTCTCGTGGTTGTCGCGTGGTTGCCGCGCCCTCGTCGCTAGGAACGCAACCGCGGCAGTCAAGCGATAAAAATCCCCAAGAATCTCTGTCGCGAGTCTGCCGCGTGAGTGCCGCTTGAGAGAGCAACCGCGGCAAGTCCCACTTAGCGAAGCGACGCCATTTTGGACCGAAACACTACCGTTTTGGTGCCGCGGTTGATCTACCGCGGTCTATCAACCGCGGAAGTCGGGACCGCGGCACTCTGACGAGTATAAAGGGGCTGTTGAAGTTAAGGCATCACTCCACTCCACTCCACTCCAAAATCCTCTCAACCGAGCAGCTCTCCTCTCTCTTGTGGGCGTCATCACCAAACGGTAACTTCCCTTCATTTTGCTTGTTCTTTTGATTTGAATTATCCCCTTCCCCTCTCTTTCCCTCTCTTTGGACTCTAGGGTTAGTTTGGTTAGGTTTGGGTGTATTTTCGGTGCAATTGGAGGTTGAACTTGATTTTGATTCACATTTGGTGTTTGGGTTGAGGAGTAGTTATGATTTGATGCTTGTGTTGATGGTTTGAGCAACAGTTTTGAGTTTTTGCATGACATTGGTGGATTGTGGCCGAATTTTGGGTGGTTTTTGAGTGAGATTGGTGTGGAAGGAGGGTTTAGAAGTGCTTTTTCTTTGTTTTTGTGTTTGGTTTACGGTGGTTGAGGTTTGAGGGTGCCCGTGGTGTATCGGGTTACCAGTGGTTGTTGACTGAGCGCCGAAATACTGCCGGATTTGGGTTTGTATTGTGAAGCGGCACAGTTTTCTGAGTGTCCGAATGGCGAGAACAAAGGTTCCAGCAGTGGTTGATGCAGCAGAAGACACCGATGCTTCCTCGAGGCCAAGTAGGGGTGGGGGAAGCAGACGGCAGGCAATCCCTCCGTGTGTGCAGAACCCGGACTTCCCGTCCCTATTTGCCAAATGGGAGAAGAGGAAGATTATTCCAGAGAAGGGGATCACCGTCACAGAGTTGGGAGATACACCCATCCCAAGGATGATTGAGAGGAGAGGATGGCAGACATATGTCCAGCACCCTCCCAGATTTTGCAGGCGGATAGTGGAGGAGTTCTATGCCGGAATGGTTCCGAGGAACTACCTTTTGGGCGGCGCAGTGTGGGTACGAGGCAAGGAGGTTAGAGTAAATGCCTCAGACATCAACAGGTACTACAGGACAGCGGTGTCAGTTGAAGACCGGGAGAGGATGTATCGGGGGTTGCCAAGAAACGACATCTTCACGAAGATAAATGTGGAGCTAGCCAATGCCCTGACAGATTATCCACTACCGTTTTGGCACACCAGGTCTAGCCCGTTCAAGCAGTCGAAGATCCACATTGACCTGGCCTTTTGGCACGTGTTCATTTCATACTCCCTGAGGCCATGTGGACACCGCACTACCGTGGCCTATGAGGTGGCACAGATTCTCTACTGCTTGCGCCATGATGAGCCGATCGACATTGGTGCTCTCATCAAGATGGAGATCCACAAGTGGGAGAAGGATGAGAGCAAGAAGGAGGCCATGGGGTTCCCGAGCCTGATCACTCAGCTTTGCTTGCAGGCAGGTGTTGACCTTAGTGCAGAAGAGATGAGAGAGGCTCCCCATGGAAATTGGGATCAATCAGTGGTATTCTCTCTACCCGAGTAGGGGATTGCAGAGGCCTGGGGGACACAAGAGAGCTCGAAGGGATGATGTAGATTCAGGTCCTGGGTTAGAGGCAGAGCAGTCTGAGTCAGATGCTGAGGGTCCAGATACTGAGGAGCCAGAGCCAGAGCCAGAGCCAGAGCCAGAGCCAGAGCCAGAGTCAGGGCCAGAGGCTGGGGATGGTGCTTTGCTTTCAGAGGATGATGAGAGAAAGAGCAAGTGGACGCGTATGTTGTCAGCACTGAAGCTCACGAGGAGACTTGAGAAGAAAGAACGGGCTGCAGCACGGGATAGGCAGATGGCGGAAGTTAGAGCTATGAAGGAGGACATACTGAGGGAGATAGCAGCTTCAGAGGGCAGGACTAGAGCCCTGATCAGTGAGGTGGAGGATGGGCTTATACAGGACTTTGCTGAGCTTAGGACTGACCTCCACGTCTCCCAATACACCAGGAAGAAGAAGGCCTATCCCTTCCGGCCAGAGCATCCCCATCCGACAGGTGGTCCCGTGATTTCAGAGGAGGAGGCTCAGATGCGCATGGCCATGGAGCGGTCCCTGAAGGAGCATGCTGATAGAGAGGCGAGGTCGAGCAAGGGTAAAGGAAAGTTGCCAGGTTCCTCATAGCCGCATTCCACCGCATTCCACCACCTTTTTACTTTTCATGCTTGTTTTCTTTTTAGTTGCTTATTTTCAGATATTTTTGCTTACTTTGACATAGTTCAGATATTTTGCTTTTTTTTGGATATTTCATTGTCTTTTAGTTGTTAATAGTTATGCTTTTGAACTTTTATTTCTTGCGTTATCTTTTTTTTTGTTTTTTATTTTCCTTGCTTAGTTTAAGTGTGTGGCATTGTTTTGTGCCTAGTTTTTAGGTTTGCGGCGTGCTTGTTAGGGTTGCGTTTGGCCTCCCTCCCGCTTCTAAGCTTATATTGTCCAATCCGCTTATGTGCAAACATTGGGGACAATGTTTCGTTAGGTTTGGGGGTGCGGCCATTCTTTAACCAATTTTGTTTGATTGTTTTGTGTGTGCTTGTTTTCATGAAATTTTTTTCAATTTTTGCATGATTGTATGTTTGGTCCATTCTCTTGCTTCGAGCCAAAATTTTGGAGCATTAGCTTGCTTTATGAGATGCTTTTGGGTTGTGCCTTTTGAGGCAATTTTTGCATGTGTTGAGCCCCTGAGTCTAGGCAAAGGTGGTGCTAGTTAAAGCTACACCACATTGCTTGCACGCACCCTACCAGACTCGAAAGTGTCTAATTAATTGGGTATCGCACTTAAGATGTCTAGATCATTAGTGGAGACTACCCGTGTGAGGCTAGAGCCTAAATAGCGTCCTTATGAGTGTGATTTAATTTATTGTTTCATCTTAAACACTCTTCTTGTAGATATTTAAGCATAAATAAAAGGGCCTCACTCCATACTTTGGGCTTTAAAGAACATCATCTTTGTTTCGCCTTTGTTTGCGTGCTTAACTCGTACCTATAGAGATGACGTAGGCTATGTGTGTTTAGTCACTACAAATATCCCAAACACGTCCCATGCCTTGTGTGTGTACTTAAATGTCCTATCTATGTTGACCTACACACTAAACCCCGTCACTATATCCTCCCATATCATACACATCACCACATCTTCCATAAACACTAAACCATCCCATGTGCTACGGTTATGGCTTGATATCGTATCAAAAAGAAGCTCAAGGAAAATCAAAAGTGTAAAAATAGCGTGTACTTAGGCTAGAAGTGTAAAGTGTGCAAGGATTAAGGCTTTAAAAAAAATATATATATAAAAAAAAATAAAAAATAAAAAAAAATCAAGCCTTATATGTTCTAATGTGTAAAAGTTGCAAAAATAAAGCAACTTAAAGTTTTGCACAAGTTAATTAATTAAATAATTCATGCCTAGGCGCTTTATTTGTAATGAGAGCCTAAATAAAAGTTTAAAGCATAACCGATAGCTAGCCAATAATACCGTACCCACCTAGCCTCTCCACCACCTATTCACCGTATCCCCACTTGAACTTTAGAGAAGTCCTAATTGATCTTTAGGAGGAGTTTAAGCTTGTTGATGAAGGTTTCAAATGATGTTTGAGCTTGTTCTTAATGTCCAAATCCGTTCATTGTATTTTAACATTAGTGGTTTTTCAAAATTTGTCATATGCGTGTAAAATTTGAAAATTCTTGTGCTTAATTTCCAACCACATATGTTTGTTGAGTGAGCCTAGGTTATGAGTGGTAAAATGAGAGAGATCCGGAGAGGTATAGAGTCGAAGCGAAATGCTATCATGATACTCTTGTGTTCGATGCTTTTGAAGCTTTGTTCACTAAGAAGTATGAAATTGCAATCTATCGTGTTGTAGCACCTTGGCTTGCACTTCCCAAGCTTGTTCTTAGGGGTCTTTTCATGCATGTGTCTCAATTCGGTTCGCCCATCATTGCATCTCTGTCTATAGTTGGCTCAGCAGGAAAGATGTTTGTGGGTGTCGTTCTATAAACCCTCACGAGACTTCACTCGTCCTACTAGGGATCGCCTAGGGGTTTAAAAGACTTATCATTGTGTTTTTCTTGTTTTCTTTTCGTTTTTGCTTTCCTTTGTTTTTCTTTTTGTTTGTTTGTTTTGGTTTTGCTCAAGGACGACCAAAAGATATTCTACACAAAATATAGCCCCCTTTCCGTATCTTTTTGTGTATGTTTCTCGGGTAAAACCGGGGTTTTAATGTTTCATTTGAGGTTTTTGTAGGTTTTTCTGATAGCAGGGGTGTTTTGGCTCTAACTAGAGAACTTTGGGCAAAAAGCGCAAATATGGAAAGTCTAGGGGCTTGGATCAGAGTGCCGCGGTTGAAGCGCCGCGGTTGGTGCACAAGCGGCAATGAGGCAACAGAGATCCTCCAAAGTTGCCGCTCTTGAAGTGCCGCAGTCGGGCAGCAGCGGCAGAGGGGCGACAGAAACCTCTCAGGCCTGCCGCGGTTGATAGACCGGGCAAAGGCGGGACAGAAACATCTTGGATCTGCCGCGGTTGTCCAACCGCGAAAATGGCAACCGCGGCAGAGCGTCCCTTCGTATTCCAGAGGGCATTTTGGTCATTTTTGGGCCTCCTATAAGTATCCCTTCTAGGTCATTTCAGACCAGACCTCCCCAGCTCGAATTATTACAGCAAATTTCCATCTTGGCTCTTCCCTTCACACATCACCAACCCATCACTCACAACCCACCAAAATCCCACCTTTCCCTAAGATCCAAACACACCAATCCCACCTTTTTTCCATAGCCATCATCACTTCACCTTTTGAGCAAGAAGAAGGATAGAAAGAGAAGAAGATCCAAAGAAGAAGAAGCTCTCCATATAGTTTTTTCTAGACTCTTTCTCTTTTATTCTTTATTGTAGCCATGTACTTCTTATTTCACATATATTGTATGGTTACTAGTTGTAATATGATGAGCTAAACTCATAGTGCTAGGATTCGATGAAACCCCACCTTTGACTATACATTTAAATGAATTGATTCTTGTTTATCCCTTATGTGCAAGATTGTTGTTTGTATGGGTATTTTAATGTTCTTAATGCTTTTCAATTGATTGATCTCCTCTTGAATGACTTTTGTGGTATGTTATGCACTAACCGGAGACGCATGCCACGTGTTCGATAAAATGCTCCCCTATGCATGCTTAGAAAAGTAGACCTACTTAGGCTAGCGTATAGGACTCATTTAGTACACCAAAGTCCGTAATGAACTCATTCGTACATTCCGGGTAATCGAAGGATAAGCTTGGGTATGTTTTGAGTGTGACTCACTCTACTTGACCAAGATTGTGGGTCAATATAAGGGTGTACGAGTATATGAATTGCATGAGTACGTTTGGGGTTATAAAATCGAGTCTAACTTGAAAGTCAATCTAAGGGTGGGGTGTAGTCAAGTCCTAGCATATTTCTCTCCATTATCACATTCGTGTTTTATTTTGAGTTTTTCATTTCATTGCTTTAGTATTAGCTTTAAATCAAGATAGTTTACTTTGTTTGTTTTGAAATACCATCATTATTGATTGTTTGAATAGCAAATGGACTAATCAATTTCGGTAATCGGTCACTCGATTCCTTGGGAACGAACTTTACTTACTATTGTGCTACTCTCCGACCTCGTCCTATTACGAGTGTCACTTGAGTGATAGCCAGGCATTCATGGGACATGACCTCTCTGCTGCCTTACACGTCACCCACATCATTGTCCACGCCTTTTTGTTTCCCACTTTCCTACAACTTCGACCTAGGGTTTTGAATTTTTTTAAATTAGTGTGTTGCCTATTTAAGCTCGCGTTGGGGACGACTTGGATCATTTCCTCACTTTCTGCTTTTTTTGTTTTACTTATTCCAAAAATAACATTTCTTCGTTCCAGCCTAAAAAAGCCTAGGTATCCTTGTTTTCTTTAGTCTTCTAAGAACCCCAAGTTTTCTAGTCTTTCTTTAGTTTTTTCTACGAATATCCTGATAACTTAGATTCTTTATTTTGAGTTCTTATTTTGAACTTTGTCTCTTCGCTTCTCGTTTTATCTTTTCTGTGAACTCGAGATTCTTTACCCTTAGACTTTTTCTTCTTGTTTGACGTTTTTCCTGTAGCAATTCGTTTGACTCGCCTAACTTCAGACATTTCAAGGTTAGTTTCCATGGACTCTGAAGCTAGACACCATATTTTCATTGTTGGGATGGCCGCCATTGAGCGGAATGATACTTTTACTACCTCATGTATTCATAGATTGTTGGGAGATCAATTGCCAGATCAGCCTCATTTTTAAATGCTGATGTTTCGGGGCTCATCTGCGAAGTTCTCCTTACCCCTAATTCTTTTGAGTTTCCCCAATCTAACCCTTCTATTTCTGCTCGCAGTGGTTCTCGTCCTTGGAAGCAAATGGGAAAGCAGTTCAGCAAGCGTAGAGTATATAAGGATTCTTATTCCCGAGAAAGCAGGGTCGGTTCTTAGAGGGTAGCTGAGAACGATGTGGAAGAGGAGCACCAGATGACTCGCATTGTTTTTTCCATCGATAGAGTGTGTGCCTACGATGTTGAGCCGAATGTGGTCAAGGCTGATGAGATCAGTAAGTATAAACGTAGGTTTGACTTGGATGATGATCTAGTTTCGCTGAGGCCTACCGATGGTCGGGCTGCGTGAAATCTCCTGCCTGGTATGGTAGTGATTTATAGGGCGATGCTTACTTGTGGTGTCACAATCCTTCTTCAGCCTTTCATTGCCTTATTTTTGGTAGAGGCTCAGATCTCACCAGCATAGTTGACCCTGAATAGCTATCGGATCTCGATGTGCATCTGGCACATGTGGCATAGGATTAAACTGCCTCCCCCCACTCCTCATGAGATCATACACTTTTATTCATTGAGGCAGTTGGGGAAGACGAGAACCTATTTTCTACTTTCCACCCAACCCGGGCACTGGATACCGAAGAATGCTGAGGTTCGTGGGAAAGTTGAGCTGACCACTGATGAGAAGATGAAGGGTTTTGTATAGGGCTTCCCTTCATCTAACAAATTCTGGAAGAACAGCTAGTTCTTCGTAGGCAATCGTTAGGGGTCAGTCAATAAGTTTTGATCTTGACTGCATTCAGGTGACGCGTAAAGTTGCCCAATACTTTTGCTCGCCTAAGACTTGGAACCGAATGACTCCCACTTTTACTAACAGCGAGTTGACAAATCTGGCTTGAGCGGTCGTGGGCCTTCTAGAGAAGTGATGTGGTCGTTTGTGCACAACAAAATGATGTTTTTATGTGTTCTTTTAGAAAACCAATTTTTACCCCTAGAAAGTCCTTTTAGGATGAAAGATTAGTAAAACAGTAAGTAGGATTCATTCCACAAGGAATTAGAGTAATATGTTGAATTAATGAACTAATCTATATGCAATAAAATAAATCATAAATGAATGAATGAGTGTATGGTATGTCAAACCATCAAACATACATATAAATTATGAAAGTAACTAAAAATATGGTGATATGAAAAATAGAAGACTCAACAATCTTGATAAGATAAATGGATGTACCAATTAATATAGATGCTAGGGAATTGATTGATTAGCAAGTGGGTATGGGTAGTGCTTTTGTAAGCCACTTTAATGGACCAATCTCTACATGTTAACCAATTAAGGTTTAGATTAGTGTGGTTGATATACCCTCCACTAATCTATCCTATTTATTGGGTTCTTAATTACACAAGGGTGTCAATCCAAGGATGATTGCATAACATGTTATTCTAAACAAGATTGTAATTAACAAGTGGATATACAAGTCAATCACATAGTGAATAGAATCTAATGAATAAATAAATAGAACACATATTGAAATTCATTAAAAAGCTTAAGCAAATACCCACAACCAGATGTTTCTCAAATCAATCCCCTAGATTAGGGGTTTAGTTACACATAGTAGCAATAAAATAGAAAGCAAGTAATAGGCAGTGTTCAAAAAATCGGATTCGGCGGCCACCTAGGCGCCTCGGAATCGCTAGGCGGCCCTTGGCCACCGCGAATAAGGCTAAATTGACCTTCCTAGGTGGCTGAGAGCCTTGCGGTGGCAGCTGGTCAGTTTTTCGAAGGAGTCGGTGGCACCTGGTCTAGTTTTCGGAGGCGGCTAGGGCTTTTTTCTGAGAAAGAAGAAAAAGATGGCTATTTTTTGAAAGAGGTGGCGGCAGCTGATCTATTTTTCTCTGATAGGTGGCTAAGGTTTTTTACTATTCTCTAATAAAGAAGAAAGAAGAAGATGGCTTGGATTTAATGTATTTTGGGCTTCTATTTAATGTGTTTTGGGCCTCTATTTAATGCATTATATATATATATATATATAAAGAACCCTAAAAACGAAACAGTTTTGAACTTCATTAAATAAAAAAAATAAAAAAATAAAAAGCCTAATGTCATTTTAGGCCTATATTTAATGCATTTTGGGCTTCTACTCTAAAAAAATAAAAATAAAAATAAAAAGATAAACAAATTTGGGCTTCATCTCTTTAAAGAATGAAACCCTAGTGTTATTTTATCCTCTTCCCTTCTCTCTTCTTCACCCCTTTTCTCAACAACATCAGCTGAAGTTCCGCCGAATCGCCGTCACCTAGTTCAGTCAAAACCTCAAGAGCCAGCATATTTGACTTTTAAACCTAGTTCGGTCTTTGACTTTTAAATCTAGTTCAGTCTTTGACTTCTAAAAAGCATATTTGTAAAATAACAAATCATATCCTCTATCAATGTAAAAATCTAAAATATACAACAAAAAGTGAAACTATATTAATTAGGTACAGGAAATATTAACAAAAAGGGAATTATGTTGATGATTTTGTTTGAATTTTATCATAATATAAGTTTTATTATTTGTTTTATAGGTAAGAAAAAAAAGACAAAAAACAAAAAAAACCGGCCGCCTAGAAATCCGCCTAGGCGCCGAGGCGCTAGGCGTTGGTCCACCGCCCGACTAGCGCCTAGCGTTTACTAGAACACTAGTAATAGGTAAGGAAATCACTCTTGTGCCTCCTTCGATAGTGCTTGATCCTTACTTTTCTTTTATGCTCCTAGTGCAAAGAATGGAAGAAGAGTATGTGTCTAGATAGGTGGATGGCTAATGGTGAGTGACAAAGGTTTTGGGATGTAGAGAATGGTAAGGGAGGAATGATTAATGAGCCGTCGTGCACTCACAAAAATGATATAATTTGTTTGATCTTTGAAAACCCTTTTAAGCCACTTAAATCCTTTAAAATGTGATTTTATAGCAAATGGTAAGCAAGTTCATTCCACAGGGATATGGAGTGTTAATTATATAGATTGACTAATCTTAGACAAGTAAAATAAATCATGATATTTGATAGGTGTGTGGTTTCAAAAACCACCAATGCTAACTACTAAATTGAAAATGCAAAAGTGATATGAAAAATAGAATACTCAACAACCTTGATAAGAATAATGATGAAAACAATTAATATGATTGCTAGAGAATAGATTGATTAGCAATTGAGTGTGGGTAATGCCTTATAGCCACTTTAATGGACCAATCTCTCTATGTTAACCATTTAAGGCTTAGATTAGTGGGGTTGATATACCCACCACTAATCTATCCTATTCAATGGGTTCTTAATCACACAAGGAGTGTCAATCCAAATATGAATATATAACATATTACTCTAAACAAGATTGTAATTAACAAGTGGATATACAAGTCAATCACATAATGAATAGAATCTAATGATTTGAATGAATAGAACACATAAGAGATTCATTACAAAGCTAAGGCTAATACCCACAACCAAATGATCCTCAAATCTATCCCCTAGATTAGGGGTTTAGTTACACATATTAGCAATAAAATGAAAGGAAGTAAATAGTAAGGAAATCACCCTTGGGCCTCCTTCTTTAAGCTTGATCCTTCTTCTCCTTTATGCTCCTAAATGCAAAGAGTGGAAGTAGAGGATGTGTCTTGAATTATGGATGTTTAGTGGAAAGTGGCAAAGGAATTTGGGTGGAGAAATGGTAGGAGAGGAATGATTTAGGGAAGTAGTCAAGGTTTGGTGTTGAGGTTTGGATGGAATTAGGTGAGTACAAGTAGAGAAATGGAGGAAGAGGAAAGATGAGCCATGGATGAGAAATCTAGATCTCAATGTGATGAATTTCTTGCTCTCTAAGATGGGGTGTGTCTTCTGAAGATAAGAGGCCACTATATTTATATTGTCTCTTGAATGTGTACTGATAACTACTTGATTCGCTGATGTGGCACAAAGTTCGCTATTTTGTCCCTGTGGCGACCCTGGTGCGCAAAACGGTTAGATGAAAAGGTCGCCATGAACATCATCCTTTTCACCATTTAGCAAGTGGCGACCATGAGCAATTCCTGATGAGGTCGCCATTTGCATGAAGAGGTCGCTGTGGCGACCATATATGGCGACCCTGAGCAAAGTTGTGAGGTCGCCATTTGCAGAGGTGGGTCGCCATGGTGACCCCAAATAGCTACCCACCTGATTCATTTTTGCACCCTTCTGTCGCCATGGAGACCAAGTGGCGACCAAGTGGTGACCTTCTGCAGCTCTGAATAATCCTCTATCGCCATGGCGATCATGTGGCGACCTCTTCTAGCTTAAGTAGCGAAAATGCCCTGTTTCTTCCCATTTGTGAGTCTTTTTGCACTCAAGTCCTCAACTTCATCCCAAATGCTCTTGAAACCTAATAAAACCTGAAACACTTTATTTTGCACCATTAAACACAAGGAAATGCTCGATAATCAAGCAAAAAGAATCGGAAATGAGGGCCAAAATCGTACCAATTTTTGTTTGATCAATACCCTCAAACCTATCTTTTGCTAGTCCTCGAGCAAAACAATCACAAGCAAACGCCCAAAAACATGCATAAAAACATTTCAAAGGCTTTTACTTTCTTATAGTCAATGTGCGAAGCCAAAATGAAGAGATTAAAACAAATATGTAATAGTGAGGACTTCAACATGTAAGAGAATGTCAAGTAAAGATTAAAAATGTGCCACTCTTAGATATGATTGTATGCAATGCGATCTTACATTCAAAATGCCAAAGCTTCAAAACAAAGGTGCTATTCGAATTAGAATGTAATTTGCTTTGATACTAATCCTTACTGGATTCTCTCTTCTTTTCTCTAAGACTCCTAGGTTTCACTTAATATCATGCATGTGCAATATGAATTCATGTTATGGGCATCTAATTGATTGCACATGATGATCATTAAAAACGCCATTTTCTGAAAAATGGTCTCGTGAATGGAATTGCAAGCCATGAATTAGAAAGAACATGCATCAACCAAATTGTACAAAATGGACAATCCCAAAGATCATGAAGGTCTTTTCTTTTGGTTGTAATGGGCCCTTAGGTGATGATGAAACAAAGAATGAGACAATGAATATCAAGGAACCTGATGATTACACTAAGGCATACATTCTAATTATGAGTTCCACATGTTTCACACATATTGTTCACACTTCAAGGTGTCTAGGCTTCCAATTCTACATATGCATTCTATTCTCATTTTCATAGTGAGTAGTTCCTTTTATTTTTCTTTCTCTTCTAGGCCAATTGTGCCTAATTTCTTGGTTCTCTTTTCTTTGCTATGCCAATTCTTTTCTTTGCATACTTTTCATTTTCTTTACAAGCTTTTCTCTTTTCTTTTCAAGCTTTTCAATTTTTCTTTCAAACATTCTTGCTTTGCAAGACTCTTTTGCCCACATTTACATGCCCAGGTACAGACCTTACATTTTAAAGTACAAGATTTTCCATTGATTCCTAATCCGTTGTAAATCATTTGGTCAAGGTAGGTCAATTATGTAGGCTATATGGTTCATGTAGATGTGGTTCACAAATGAAAAGCTTAAGATGTGTTTGGCTTCAAAGGGGTTGGGAGCACACATATTCACATTGGTTGGAAGTATTTACGCCAATTAGTGGTTTTTCACATGCATCGCCTAAAATCATTTCTAAAGGCTTGTCCACTAAGCAAAACAAGGCATCCACAAGCAGTCCATAATATTCTATGACAAACAACATTTAGTGCAAATGAGACCAATACATGCTTGTATGAGTGTTTGAGAGTGAGTGTTTAAAGAGTGAATATTTTACAACTCAAAATACGCTTTTTAAAGGCCGTGTTTGTGATCATCACGGGAGTCTCCACTATTAATTCCTAGCCTTCAAGCAAATTTGATAATTCACTCAACATTAAGAGAAAAAGATTAACGCACTTTGTTCAATGACACCCTAAGTGGCATGGTGTTAATCTAAACCAAACACTAGTAAAGATGCATCATTCCTCATGTAAAGAACAATCTCAACAAGCAAAGCATACTCAAATATGGCAATATCGCAAAAATTTTGAAAACTTTTGCACACAATTTGAAAACCAAGCACAATGGTGTTGCGCAAATATACCCCCAAACCTAATTTGGACATTGTCCTCAATGTTCATGGGTGGTAGAAAAAGTTCAACAAGCGCAACCTGACAAGTTTCAAGCAAAAATCCATCAAGCAAAGACAATACTCAAAAGATATCAATAATCTGGCACATTGCCCTCTCATCCAACATTCATGATCCAAACAATCTAAATATTCAATAAGGCATAAATGTCCTAAATCCACTACCAAAATCCAATTCACACCCTTATTCTATGCAGAAACAAAATAAGATCAATAAAGAAAAATATAGAGCGAAAGAAAAAGAAATGCAAATAACATAAAGCAAATAAAGTATCCAACAAAATAATCCGAAAGTAAAGCACGATGCAAGCAATATCCAAGTAAAGTAATAGATGATGCAAATGATGATAGTCCAAAATAAATCCTAAAAATAATAGGATGCCAATTAGTCCGAATTCTCCTCCTTATCATGCTCCATTTTGCCCTTCCCTTTCGGGTCCTTCTTCCTCTGCTCCTTTGCTGCAGCCGCTTTCCTAGCCTGCTCCTCTCTCCATCTCCTATGTGCAGCTGCCTCATCTATGGGAGGACCCCCCGTATGACGGATCCCCTGATCAGTAATGGAACGAGTCATAGCCTCCTCTAACTGGGCTGCCTCCTCAACAGCAGACTGTGCAGTCTGAAAAACAAAATCAGGCTCATTTGTACTGGGTCCTGATGCTGTGGCTGGGATAGGTGGAGTCCCTATGGTAGTCTTCTTAGGCCTCCTGACATATGGTGTAAGCCTCAAATCATGACGGGGTTCTGTAAATCCTATGACAACTGTCTTGCTCAAGTCCTGAATCAAACCCTCCAAATTCAGCTGCTTCTTTTCTAAGGCCTTCTGCCTTGCTTCCAAAACCAGATTATCAGCATGAAGTATATCAAAATCAGCGGTCTGAGTGCCCATGATGCGCTCTACTCCATCCAAAATCCGAAGACCTCAAGGATGCCTAAGATCATCGATAATAGCAGGGGCCTCATCATACTTATCATCATCGTCAAAACACTCCTCATCAGGAACAACTCTCTCAAACTCTACCCTGGCACTCGTGCCAGTCTCTAAACTATATACTCTCCTACGCTTCCCGCCGGTTAGTAACTTACCACGCTTGCTCATCAAGCGTCGTCAAGTAGTCAAATCCATATCAAACACGGGGGGTTTAAGTACATCCCCAGATACATCTACACCCGCCAACTTACAAGCCTCCATGATCAAACATGGAAAAGGGAGAATGTCTGACTCTGATTCGTTCCTCTCAATCCTCTGAATCTCCATCTTCACTATAACTCCCATATCAGTAGACTGCCTCTCAATGATACTATGCAATATCCTGACCACCTCAAACGGAACTGTAGATCTAAGGGAAACCGGCCTAAGTGACGAGTTGAGGAAAATGTGCCAAAAGGCGGGCTCAATCTTCAAGTTCGACTGCTTGAGAGGGTATCTCTTCACCATCCAAATAGTCATAGGAGTGATGGTCAAAGTGTTTGCAAACTCAACTGAATTCTTCACATATAACTCCCATATCAATAGGCTGCCTCTCAATGATACTATGCAATATCCTGACCACTTCAAACGGAACTGTAGATCTAAGGGAAACCGGCCTAAGTGACGAGTTGAGGAAAATGTGCCAAAAGGCGGGCTCAATCTTCAAGTTCGACTGCTTGAGAGGGTATCTCTTCACCATCCAAATAGTCATAGGAGTGATGGTCAAAGTGTTTGCAAACTCAACTGAATTCTTCACATATAAAGGGTTTGTGGTGATCCCTTCCACCATCCGTTCACGCAGCCCCTCAAAATCCAACAATGTTGTCCCAAAATAGATGTTAATGTCCGCTGCATTCAAATACAGGAACCCCTCTCACTAGAATAGGACCACCCCTCATGTACTCCTCGGGATTCATTCCCATATAAAACTCCTTCACAAGACTCTCACTGTAGTGTAGAGGAGTGGCTGCTAATCCTCCCCATCCTATGTCATTCACCGTTGCTGGAACTAGGGTATTCACCAAACTATCCAAGTATATTCCCATCTCAGGCCACATCTTCTTCTCACCAAACATTTCCATTCGGTCTTGGAAATTCCTGTTCAGCTTACAATCTGGGACCACTTTCTTTTTAGGTGTGGGGGCTTTGCTACCCTTACCTCATTTGCTTGGCAATTTCATTTTTGGAGCCATATCGTCACACAAATCGGAAATAAGAGGTTTCTCAAAAATCCGGCAACACAACGGCGCTACTACAACAATCCCACACTCTCCTAATACTCCACAATCAATCACAACCACTCCAACAATGTCTCAACACTTCTATATGAACAAAATCACCACAAACTCCAATCCTATGCACTATTCACTTCAAATCAAACTCAAAACCACCAGTGTATCTAGATGCAATGTAAGAAGGATTTGAATGGAAACATTAAAGAACTAGAGTGGTTGCTTACCGGTTTTGACGATTACGTGTGTGCCACGGCTTAGAATTTGAGAGAATTTGAGAACAGGCAAGTTGTTTGCTGTGCGGCATTCTAATTTGATTTGGTCTTTTATAGCTTGAACGCCCTATGTCGCCATTTGTACCTCTCGGTCACCATGGCGACAAAGTGGTGACCATGAAGGAATTCTAATATTGCATGTGGTCGCCATTTGCATCATCACTGTCGCCATGACGACCTCATGGCGACCCCATCAGGTCTAATTAGGTCGCTATTTGCATAATTTGGTTGCCATGGCGACCTTGTAAATGGCGACCCTGAATTTTCTTTGTAAGTGAGATCGCTATTTATGAGGTCGTTATTTGCAAATGGCGACCAAACAGTGACAGTTTCTTGAAGGCCTTTTCCGAGTGCATTTTTAATCAGAATCTGCAATGAATCACCACACACACATAAGCTCACAATACACATAACTTAACAAGGATAAATGGACACTTATTTGAAAAACAAAACAAACGAAAGAAACATAACCACAAGCTAAAACTAAGACACACAATCACTTATTCAAAGCAATGAAATGCAAAAAGTGCAAGTCCACACTACCGCATCCTAACATGCGAATAGGGACCGTGATGCTCATAACAAAAGTCAACTAAGCATTCATTCATTTTTCTCTTTACTACCCAAAGTGGACCCATAGATTCATCCCGAATTTGGTTTACCAAATCCTTCCTAACCCAAATTTTCTTAACATGGTTAGATCTCATTCTAGGTTTAGCTCTATCGTGATTAGCATGCTTCAAGAATTCAAAACACCTAGATTTAATATGACCCTTCTTATGACAAAAATAACAAGTTAGGGGATAAGAAGGAATTTTCCCTTTTTGCAATGGAGGTTAAGGCCTTGAAGGACTGTCCTTGGTGATTTTCTTGAGGGCTTGGTCCATCCGATCTATCTCCACCAAATAATCATACTCCTTCACCTTTGCAATCTTCAAGGACATGTCTTTCTTGCTTAATTCCTCCTTCACTTCCTCAAGTGCCTTGTTCTTGGCATCTATACTCATAAGGGCCTTCCTCATCTTTCGTGAAGATTCTTCTCAAATTCTTTGGTGAACTTGGCCAAATCCTCAAGCTCTTTCACCGTTGACTCATTCTCCATGGTGAGAGCCACATTGATCTTCTTAAGCTTATGATTCCGCTTTGCTAGGTCTTCAAGCTTCTTCTCAAGAGCATACTTCTCCGCCTTGAGCACCTCTACTTCAAGCATGAGCTCTTGGTTGGCATTCTTGAGTCCTTTAATCTCGGAGTCACCTATGCTCTCATCTTCATCTTCTCGGCTATTCTTCTCAAACAATTGTACCAAGTCATATACTTTTCCATCTTTTGTCTTCGGTGGCTGCACTTCCACCACATAGCAACTCCCAATGCTTTTTAGATCATTGTTGCACATGGTGATGTCAATCTCAAGTTCTTTCTTAAATGAGTGTATAAAAACTCTCCTTTTGCACATATCAATTTTCATTTGAGCGGTAGCCATGAACAATCTACCAAGTAGAACTTGCCATTCTCTATCATCATTGGATTTGTCTCCAATGTTTAGCACCACAAAATCAGTTAGTACCACTATTCCATCAATAAGAATTGGTACATCTTTTATCTCACCACATGATGTTAGTGAAGTTTGGTCCACTAACATGAGCTTCTTTCCAGTTGACTTTAAACCTACCAAACCCAATTTCTCATAAATCGATAGGGGCATCATACTAATGCTTGCACCCAATTCAAGCACTTCTTTAAGCAACCCACTATCACCAACGGATATGGGGATCACAAAACTTCTAGGATCATCAACCTTCTGAGCATATGCCCATTCAAACAACATTGCTTCATCTCTAGCTCCATCCTTTTTGACAAAGTTCCCTTCCTTAGCTTGTTCGGTGTGGCTTGGAAACTTCCCTTTCTCTTGCTTTTGGAGGGCTTTGGCAATTTGCCCAATTTGAGTTTCCAATTTACCAAATGATGCTTCTAAGTTGCCAAACCTTTGGCCACTAGCTTGCATAAAGCTTGTCAAAGTGTGCTCAGCTCTTTAGAAACCTTGCATCATCCCTCTCATTTCTTCATCAATGTTGCGGTGAGATTGGTATGAGCTAGATTGAGCATTGTTGTTGTTGTTCCATTGATTTCCTCCTTAGGGGTATCCTCCTTGTTGATATCCACCTTGTTGTTCTCTTTGACGGTATCCTCCATAAGGGTTACCACCTTGACTGTTCACTCCTTGTTGTTGGTTCCCTCCTTGTTGTTGGTTCCTAGATAGTGGGTTCAAGATGTTGTTGTTATTTGACCAAGAGAGGTTGGGATGGTTTCTCCATGGTTGATTGTAGTTGTTTGAGTAGGAATTGTTTCCTTACCCTTGGAATCCCATAGCTTGTACTTCCTCTTGCTCTTGTCCTTGAAATGTGTCATCAAACCCTTCGTTCTCACTGAATTGACCACTGGAACTTCCTTCTTGTCTTCCTAACATCTTCAACCCTGCCTTTGGAAATCCCATGCTCTCAATGTGTGAAGTCAAGGACTCCACTTTCTTATTTATCCTCAAAATCTCAATGGAGATTTCCGTGTTAGCACTCAAATCAAACTTTCCACCTTGAATACTATTTGCATTCCTTTGTTGAGAGTTTTATGCTAACATCTCATATATCTCATATATCGCGGCGACAATCTTGGTGTCATATAAGCCTCCACAAGCATTATCCACCAATACTTGGGAAAAGCGAGTGCGACCACCTTGGAAACAAGATACCTTGTACTCCTCGGTGAACATGTGAGGAGGGCATTGGGACAAAAGAAGTTGATACCTCTCCCAAGATTCATGAAACAACTCCCCTTCACTCTCATAGAAATCCGTAATCTTGACCTTCAACTCCTTTACCTTCCTAGCCGGAAAAAATCTGTTGAAGAATACTTTGTAAATCTGACTCCAGCTTGTTAATGACCCCGGCCTAAGCCCCATTAACCATTTCATAGCCGCATCCTTCATACAGTACTGAAAGCATTGCATATGCTACAGCTCTCAAGAGAGACGAATGATAGGGAACGTCTCAATAATTGCTCTGAATTCCTTCATGAACTGTAGGCAATCTTCATTCAACTTCCCATGAAATTTGGGCAAAAGGTTGATGTGCATCGTCCTAAGCTTATATCCCCTAGCAACCGGGTCTAGCACAATTGGTGATGGTTAGTTCTCGATAGTCGGCAGGGAATACTCTCCCATGGTCATCCTTTGACCACGGTTGATGGGAGTTTCTTTAGTCATCTTTTCCCTAAAAGGGGCTTCATCCTCCCTCCTAGGTTGTTGTCCTTCCGTACTCATAGTTTGTCCATGAATTGCTTTGAACTCTCTCACACGGCTAGTGCCTTCCAGTGGGGGATGTACTCATCTACCTAGAGACCTCCTACCATGAATAAACTGAGTACTTGAAAAAGGAATAGATAAAGAAATACAAGGAAAAAGTTTAAAAAGCACTATGAAAAAGTTAACTACCAATAACCAAAATACTAACTAACAATCTAAACTACACAAATAAAATATGAAGAAAAGTCAATCTATGTAATCAACGCTACCATTCCCCAGCAGCGGCGCCAATTTTTGATGAGCCGTCGTGCACTCACAAAAATGATATAATTTTTTTGATCTTTGAAAACCATTTTAAGCCACTTAAATCCTTTAAAATGTGATTTTATAGCAAATGGTAAGCAAGTTCGTTCCACAAGGATATGGAGTGCTAATTATATAGATTGACTAATCTTAGACAAGTAAAATAACTCATGATATTTGATAAGTGTGTGGTTTCAAAAACCACCAATGCTAACTACTAAATTGAAAATGCAAAAGTGATATGAAAAATAGAATACTCAACAACCTTGACAAGAATAATGATGAAAACAATTAATATGATTGCTAGGGAATAGATTGATTAGCATTTGAGTGTGGGTAATGCCTTATAGCCACTTTAATGGATCGATCTCTCTATGTTAACCACTTAAGGCTTAGATTAGTGGGGTTGATATACCCACCACTAATCTATCCTATTTAATGGGTTCTTAATCACACAAGGAGTGTCAATCCAAATATGAATATATAACATATTACTCTAAACAAGATTGCAATTAACAAGTGGATATACAAGTCAATCACATAATGAATAGAATCTAATGATTTGAATGAATAGAACACATAATAGATTCATTACAAAGCTAAGGCTAATACCCACAACCAAATGAACCTCAAATATATCCCCTAGATTAGGGGTTTAGTTACACATATTAGCAATAAAATGAAAGGAAGTAAACAGTAAGGAAATCACCCTTGGGCCTCCTTCTTTAAGCTTGATCCTTCTTTTCCTTTATGCTCCTAAATGCAAATAGTGGAAGTAAAGGATGTGTCTTAAAGTGTGGATGTTTAGTGGAAAGTGATAAAGGAATTTGGGTGGAAAATGGTAGGAGAGGATTGATTTAGGGAAGTAGTCAAGGTTTGGTGTTGAGGTTTGGATGGAATTAGGTGAGTACAAGTAGAGAAATGGAGGAAGAGGAAAGATGAGCCATGGATGAGAAATCTAGATCTCAATGTGATGAATTTCCTGCTCTCTAAGATAGGGTGTGTCTTCTGAAGGTGAGAGGCCACTATATTTACAATGTCTCTTGAATGTTTACTGATAACTGCTTGATTCGCTGATGTGGCACAAAGTTTGCTATTTTGTCACTGTGGTGACCCTGGTGCGCAAAACGGTTAGATGAAAAGGTCGCCAAAAACATCATCTGTTTCGCCATTTAGCAACTGACGACCATGAGCAATTCCTAATGAGGTCACCATTTGCATGAAGAGTTCGCTATGGCGACCCTGAGCAAAGTTGTGAGGTTGCCATTTGCAGAGGTGGGTCGCCATGGCGACCCTAAATGGCGACCCACCTGATTCATTTTTGCACCCTTCTGTCGCCATGGCGACCAAGTGGTGACCTTTTTTAGCTTTGAATAATCCTTTGTCGCCATGGCAATCATGTGGTGACCTCTTCTTGCTTAAGTAGCGAAAATGTCATGTTTCTTCCCATTTGTGAGCCTTTTTGCACTCAAGTCTTTAACTTCATCCCTAATGCTCTTGAAACCTAATAAAACCTGAAACACTTGATTTTGCACCATTAAACACGGGGAAATGCTTGAGAATCAAGCAAAAAGGATCAGAAATGAGGGCCTAAATCATCCAATTTTGGCTTGATCAATGATTTAGGGAAGTGGTCAAGATTTGGTGTGAGTTTTTGGATGGAAAAGAATAGTTCAAGTATAGAAATGGAGGAGTTTGGGAGATGATTGATAGTGATCCTAGGTTGAAAAAGAGATAGGTAGGAGAGAATATGATGGATTTCCATTTGAAAATAGGGATGAATTTATACTGATTTTTAATTAGGTCATGAATGGCTAACTACCAAAATACCCCCTAACCTTGCAAATTACCATTTTGACCCCTCAAAGGGGGGCTTTTGGTAATTTTCCTAGCCAATTCAACCAATCAGAGCATGAGACAGTAGAAGTCGATGTTTGCTCTTCGTGGTGATGTTGGAGCGACACTTTGGCGAAGCCATCAGGTACAAAAAATCACACCCTGTCGTTGTGGCGACATTAATAAGCAAACTACAAAAATTGTAGGCGAGTTTCATGGCAACCAAAAAGGGACGAAGGACTGGAATTGATTCCATGGATCTCGGCTATTTGGAGGACTGAGAAGGATGCCAATCATGATAGCATGATTCTGATGACATTTTTCACTGGAAACTAGTCATAGTAGAGCTAGGGGTCACCGGTTTCAGATGACAGCAACGGTTAGGGATGTAGGCAGCCATGGCTATTAGCTCTTGAGGAAGGAGAAAAAGAAAGGTTGAAGATGATTGGTGCAATTAGCAAAAGCATGGGGTGCGCGCAGCAGCCTTTGTTTTATCTAAAATGGGGTTTATTTAGAAAGAGGTTGGGGTGCGTTTGGAAGCCCATACCTCCCTTAAACGCACCGTTTCATTAATCAAGTGGTATGGGCCATTTGTCTCTTTTAGGGTGTGTTTAGAAGAAGGTTGGGGTGTGCTTAGTCTCCTCTTGCAATCAAAATAAGTTGCTACATGGGCTGTTACATGGAATTCACTTTAGGGTGCAATTAGAACGTAGTTGGGGTGTGTTTGGGCTTGGGCGTATGGGCTCACTTAATGAAATGCACCGTTTCAATAATGTGACGTAGCACCTTTGCCTAATTCACTTGGCAAATTATAGACTGCTCCGCTGCTCTTTTCTAATATTATGAAAATTTCAATCTTCTCCTTATATTTTACGCATTTGCCCCCAATTTCTCCAAATTACTACAATGCCCTTCAACTTTTAAATACCTAAAAATACTTAATTAACAACATTTAAACACGGGGAAAATGCTCGAGAATCAATCATAAAGAGACGGGAATGAGGGCCAAAATCATACCAATTTTGGCTTTATCAATAAGAGAGGCAGGTCATATCTTTTTGATGAGGAGAAATTGATCAAAGCTCGCCTCTTCCCTCAAATCATTGCCTACCAACGACGATGTGAGTCCTTATTACTTGTTTAGTTTTCCGTTGGTTGTTCTTGTGCTAAGCTGGCCACAGAGTAAATTTCTTGTTCAGTATTTGATATAAATATTGTCTATGACATCCAAGCTCTCAGAATGAAGGCTGTTGTATAGGCAAGTCGAAAGGAGGCCATTCGTTAACGGGATGTTGGAGTCACTCCTTCACAAGGTGAATCAGATGAGAGCACCTCTAAGGATACTCTGGAGGAAAAAGTTAACGGGGCCATACTTGAATACGTACCCGAGGAGACTCATAACCATAGTGAGGAGCCGAACTTAGCGGAGGACATGAATGAACTGAGTGACCATGCTGCTGTCGAGGTAGCTATCGTGGTAGATGACCGGGCCAATTATGCTGCTGCTAAGGGGAAACACAAGGTTAGGGAGCCTTCTGGCCCTACCACCTCAGCTTCCCCTAAAGCTTCCCTGACTATTGGCATGGATGACGCTGAAGCTGAGGCTGAGGTTGAGGTTGAGGATCCAACCATCGATCTTGTCTCTCTTGAGAGGCATTCTGGGAATAGGGAAGCTTCTTTCTCGCCTAGCTAGCCCTTTCCGAAAGTCCCACGAGTGGTGGAGTTTATCGATTCTTCTTCTGGTGTGGAAGATATTGATGACCAGACGGGGAGAGAAATTGACAGGGACTAAATAGAGGAAACAAATGTCCCTCCTCCTAAGCCTCAGAAAGATCAAGGCGTGGAGGGTTTGTGTCCCAAGGATCCTCCGGCACTCGAATTACAAAAAGAGTATGTTTGTGCGGACCTCGTTTCTTCTCCGTGTATCGGTGCCGATGGCTTAGGTTTTTTTGGCCATTTAAGTGATCGTACTCCTTAGGTCATGTTGAGGGCCATGTCTTCTAGTCATGCCTACTTTGGTGAAAACCTTTGAAGATGTTTTAGGACTAGTGATGCTTAGAGTCGGCTCCAAAACTTTTTTAATGGCATGGCTTATGTGAGTTGCTTCTTCTTGCTCTCTTGATGTCCTTGTTTTTATGCTCTTATATTCCTCTGCTTTATTTTGTCTATTTTGTTCGGGCGGATGGTTGCAGAGATGTCTAACGCCTTCTAGACCAGTTGCGCTCAAGCAGATAGAATTAGGCTTCTAGAGGCACAACTGAAGGAGAGCGAGGATAACCGTGCTCGAGCTGAGATGGCTTGTCAGGAGAAAATTAGATTGCATCAAGAGTTCATGGAGTGGTGCCTGGCAAACCAAATGGAGACTGAATAAAGAGCTTCCTTAGCTGCTAAGGAGATAAAAACTCTCAGGGATTTACTGTCTTCCTCTCAGGAATCGATACTTCAAGCCGAGCAGAAAGCTGAGGAGGCCAAATTGTCCTATGAGTGCTGAATTGAAGATCTGAAGCTCCAAGCCTTAACCGATGAGCCCCTATCGAAAGAGGCTAGGCTATAACTAGATTTCCAAAGGGTTGATCGCTTTACGAGGTCTCCAGCCTATGATTCCCTTCTTATCGGAGAGTTCCACTAAGGGATGGTATCGGCAGAGGAGTTTTTCAGGGCAAAGAAAAAGGGCAACTAACCGGGCAAGGACCAACTGGGACCTATCAGTCAGGAAGCATGTGAACAAGTCCTTGGAGTCCCTTCAGGTCCAGATGAAAGAATGGCATGCCTACTGTCGTAGCAAAGGCAAAGTGCCTCATCCTATGCATTTAGAGGTACCCATCGAGAACATGTTTTTTGCTTTTTATGCCTATCAGAAGGCGGGGATAAACGATGAGAATCTTGATGTTGGTCACGTGCCTAGGAAGGACTATGGCGTATGGATGGACGATGAAGACGATGAAATCAGATGGCCCTCAGATGAAATCTTGCTGAGCGAATACGATATGGTGTCAAACCCAAGCATCGGTGGCAGTAGCTCTCAACCCCCAGCGCCAATTTCTTGACCATGATTTTTTTTTCTGTAATGAACTTGGGCATTTGGTGTATATTTGTTTCTGATTTATACATTCTTACCAACTTATGTCTTGCGTCTACTGAGTTATTTTGTAAATATTTGCTTTGGATGCCTTTCCTACATATTTAAAATAAACGCAACAACTAGAGACGAAAGTGAAACCTGCAATTAAGACAAGATGTTCATTTTAGTCTTGACCACGTAGTTTATGGTTTTAGCTGAGTATCTTATTAACCGGTAATTCTTGCCCGAACTAAATAATTCGTAACTGAGCTGGGTATCTTTTTATCTGGCAGTTTGATTTTTGTTTGATCTGTAACCTGTATCTAAGCCGAGTATCTTATTAACTGGCAGTTAGGTTATTTGTACAGTTTTCTTCTTACCTAGGTGTTACATTGAGGCTCACCACAACTATACACGTAGGTCCCTATACAAGTCACCTAGGACGCCTCTAAGTTTTATCTGTGCAGGGGTTTACCGAATTGTTGGGGTAGTGTACATCGGCCAACACAACTGCACATCTCACCAGTCCTTTCTGGCAGCCCCCTGAGCAGTTTTCTAGTTATCCTGGTGTCTCGGGTATGTCTTTTTACTGGGTGACGCATTTGCATCGTCCTAACTAGGCGAGCATGCTATTTCAGCTTTTCCGCTCCTCAAACACTATCCACCCGCTCTTTCGGGCTTTCATGGCGCCCAAGCTCTCATTTTTTGAGCCTTAAGTCTCAATTCTCTGCTCGTTTTAGATTGCTTGTTCCTTTTTAGTCAACCAATCTTTTCTTGGAGAAGGTTTTCGTAAGGGATTTGATTGATTCTACGCAACTGAACATGTGAACTTGAGTAGATAATTACATTTATTAAAAGCTGAATATCCAAATAACTTAACTAGCTAACGAGCTAAAACACTAAATATTAAAAGCATTAGAAAATGAAAAAATCCCTCAGGGATAAAATATCTTCAGGTACTATGCATTGCATGGTCGAGGCACCAAACCATCCCCAGGTCGGGCAATTAGGTAGGCCCCATGTCCTGCTATGTCGTCGATGATGTATGGTCCTTCCCATTTGTCAATGAGGGACCCTGCGCTCCTTGGTGTTTGGGTACACCCTTCTTAATACTAGATCTCTAAGTTGGAACTTGCGCATATGGACATGAGAGTTGTAATACCTTGCTGCTCTTTGCTGGTATACTGTGTTCCTCACTTGGGATCTGTCTCTAGCTTCTTCTAGTTCATCCAAATTTTGCAACAGCATGCTGGCGTTGTGATCTGGGTTGTACAACCGAACTCTTAGGGAGGTAAAAGATGTTTCTACCAGGATGACAGCCTCAGTTCTGAATGCTAAGGAAAAGGGTATTTCTCCCATGGAAGTCCTTGCAGTTGTACGGTATGCCCATAACAGTTCGTGGAGCTTGTCTGCCCAGTTACCTTTCTTTACGTCTAGCTTTTCTTTCAGTGTATGCTTGATTACTTTGTTTATTGTTTTCGTTTAGCCATTGGTTTGGGGATGGGTAGGTGAGGCATAGTAGTTTGCGATCTTGTACTTTTTGCATATCTCCTTGAATTTCTTATTATCAAATTGGGTCCTATTATCAGTTCTGATAGTGCTTGGAATTCTGAACTTGTATAGTATGTTCTTTTTGACAAAGTTGGTGGTGTTTGCTTCGGTGATATACACGAGTGCCTTTGCTTCTACCCATTTGGTAAAGTACTCTGCTGCTACAATTGCATGTTTTGCTCCCTCTTTGACCCATGTAGGCATTGGTCCTATAAGATCGAGACCCCACTTGGTAAATGGACAGGGGGATGTTAGGCTTCTGAGCAGCTCTAGAGGTTACCAAATATCATTGGCGATCTTTTGGCAGATTTCACAACTTTCTACGAATCACTGAGCTTCGACGAACAGGGTTGGCCAGTAAAATCCTTGCCTGAGTATGTTGTGCGCTAGGCTCTT
Source organism: Acer campestre (assembly GCA_954870605.1). NCBI lineage: Eukaryota > Viridiplantae > Streptophyta > Magnoliopsida > Sapindales > Sapindaceae > Acer > Acer campestre. The sequence goes on along the minus strand of OX940800.1, from coordinate 20,871,305 downwards.
AACCCTAGTATGGTTCCCGTATACTTCGCTATGTATGTCTTTTAAGACCTGATCGACTTCTTCACCCTCAATGCACCTTTGCAATACTTTTGAAAATCCCTTCCTTTATAATTCACCATCTATAATCGTGTATCGGGTCGATCTGTACTTGATGCATTTTGCTTCCAAAGTATCTTCTGGCAGAATGTTCTCTTCTAAGTATTTCCAGAGCTGAGTTGTCCAGCTATTTGGGTGTGGCCAGATTTCTGCTATCATGAGCTCTGGTTCTACTGTGCTTGGCTTAGTCAAATGTGCGACTGGTATTGTTTTGGAACTGATACAAGTTATGGCCGATGCTAGTTTGGATAGAGTGTCTGCCTTCTCATTTTCCTCCCAAGGGATCTGAGTGATTTTGTATTCCTTGAAATGTCTGAGCAACCTTTTTGCTATGTCTAAATAAGTTATCATGTACTCATCTCTCGCCTGGTATTCGTCCAGCACCTGATTGACCACTACTTGCGAGTCACTTAAAATTTTGATCTCGTCTGCTCCCAGTGCTATACACACCCTTAATCCGGCCAACAAAGCTTCATACTCGGCATGGTTGTTGGTTGCTTTGAAGTCGAACCTCATGGCGCATTCCACAACATCCCCTTCTGGGGTTGATTTGACATCCCTGCACCACTGCCATGGGTGTTTGATGATCCATCAACATGCATCTTCCATTGGAAGTTCTTTCCTTTCTCTTCTTCCATCATCCTTCTCACTTCAATCTCTGGTTCGGTGAATTCAGCCATAAAGTCTGACACCGCCTACCCTTTGAATGTTGCTTTTAGGGTGTACTTGATATCGAATTCACTTAGCTCTATGGCTTATTTAGTTAATATGCCTGATAATTTTGGCCTCTGTAATATCAGCTTGAGTGGGTAGTCGATGTAAACTTCTATCGTATGCGCCTGAAAATATGGCCTCAACTTCCTTTGTTAGGCTTTTAGTTTGTGTTGGCATATATTCCATATCAAAACATTGTTCATCTTGCATTGTTTAGTGGTCGTATTGATGATGATTCAAAGCTTCAAAGAAAGACTAAACTACAATGCACGCAAGATGGTGGCTTGATAAAGGGAATTAGCTTCATTGCTCATCAAATGTATAATTGACCTCATTCCTCTTACAAGGCATAGGCACACATACAAAAATCATTCATAAACAAGATATTATAAAGTGTGATTTGTATCTTTTATATTTGTTTTTGTGTATGTTGTTATCTTGTGACATATCAATCACTTGTGAAGTATATTGGAACAAGATATTATAAAGTGTGATTTGTATATCTATTCTTTTGATCATAATTATAATTACATTTCTTTTGTATATTGATTAGAATTTTGTGTATAGTGATATTTGTATATACTTGTAATGATTGAACATATATTGAAATACAAGTATTCTTGTTAATTGATTTTATATTTTCTTTATACCTCATACAACTTTTTTATACTTAGACAATGTATGAATGATCACATATTATCTTTTCTTGGTATGATTCTGTGTTTATGTGTTGTATGTAAGGCTATCTTGAGGGACTGACGTAAGTTTGTTCAAGAGAATGGAATTAGGCGAAAAACCTATTCACCCTCCCCCCCCCCCCCCCCCCCCCCTTAAGTTACATCTTAAGCAATTTAACCTTGTTTGTATACTTTCATCCTTGCTGCTGTAACCAATGCGAGAGCCATTTTCTTGGCCGACGAATATCTTGTTTCTGATAGGAGCAGGGCTTTGCTTGTGTAGTACACTAGCTTATGTATTCCTTCCTCTAACCAAATTAGTACTGAACTGGTTGCAACTTCCATGAGGGATAGGTACAAGTACAGGGTTTCCCCGACTGTTAGTTTTGAGAGGATTGGTGCTCGCCCTAAATACTCTTTCAATTTCTGGAAGGCTTTCTCACATTTTTCACTCTACTTGAGCCCTTTGACTTCCTTTATTGCTTTGAAGAATAGGGCACACTTATCCGTCGACTTGGCTATGAACCGATTGAGTGAGGCAAGACATCTGATCAGCCTTTGCACCTCTTTCAATGTCTTTGGTGAGACCATTTCTTTGAGGGCTTTGATCTTCTCAAGATTCACTTCGATCCCTTTTTGGTGAACTTGAAAGCCTAGGAACCTTCTCGATGGTACTCCGAGCACACATTTGTTTGGGTTAAGCTTCATCTTGTACTTCCTCGGGATATTGAAAGTTTCCCTTAGGTCCACAAAATGCTTCTCCGCTATGACGCTTTTTGTCAACATGTCATCTACATAGACTTCCATGTTTCATCTAATTTGTTGAGCGAATATCCTGGTTACTAACCTCTAATATGTTGCTCCGGCGTTCTTTAAGCCGGACGGCAATACCTTGTAGCAATATAATCTTTGATTTGTGGTAAAGGTCGTTTTCTCCTCATCTGTTTTGTTCATCCGGATCTTATTGTAGCCAGAGTAGGCATTCATGAAACTTAGCAATTCATAGCCCGTCGTGGCATCTACCTGTTGATCTATTCTTGGTAAAGGAAAGCTATCTTTTGGACAGACTTTGTTTAAATTTGTGAAGTCCACATACATCCTCCATTGATTATTTTTCTTTTTAACTAACACCACATTGGCTACCCAATGTAGGTACTTAACTTCTCTTATCAACCTTGCGGCGAGCAACTTCTCCACTTCTTTCTTGATTGCTGTGCTCCTTCCTAGGTTGAGTAGCCGCCTCTTATGCACCACTGGTCGAAATTCAGGATCGATAGCCAGGTAGTGTGATATTACTTTCGTGTCTATCCCGAGCATATCTTCATGGCTCCAAGCGAACACGTCTTTTTATTCTCTTAACAAGTAGGTCAAGTCAGCTTTGATGTTTTTGTTCAGGTTCGCACCTACCTTAACTACTTTAGTCGGCTTATTGTTGTCTAGAATTATATCTTCTATTGGCTCATCTTTTTTAGCTTCAGGCTTTTCTCTCGAATCGAGTTAAAATTCCTTAGGTATTTCTTCTTGTTCTTCTGATCCTTTCTTACTTTATTTGGCTAATAAAACTACGCACACTTGGTTTCCTTCCTTGACTTCCTTGTATTCCTTGTATTTGTAGATTGACATATTTGCTCTCCGTGCCATCTCTTGCGATCTTTTAACTACACCTACCCTGTACTCTATTGGGAATTTCATCATTAGGGCATAGGTAGACGTTACTGCTTTGGCTTTATTCAGGAATGGTCGGCCTAGTAGGGCATTGTATGGTCATTTCTCTATGTCTACGACCACGAAGTCAAGCAACACCGTTTTCTAACAAAGGGCTTTTCACGTTTTAACCGGAAGCTTCACAGTACCTAGAGATCTTACTACTACTCCACCAAATCCTCGGAGTGGGGTATGAAAGGGCTACAGGTCATTCATGTCCAGTCTCAGTTGATCATACACTTCTGCACTTAGAATGTCTGCTGAGCTTCCGTTTTCGATCAAGATTCGATGGACTTCTTTATGACCGATCCGAGCACTAATGACTAGTGCATCATTCGGCCTAACATATATACCATGTGAATCAGCTTCAGTGATTATTATTGGGTCCCAGCCTTTTTTAATTCTTTTTGGATCAGGCTCGATAGAATTTACATCAAGGTTTCTTCTAGCCTTCATTCATTCCCGAACTTCCTGAGTTCTTTCTCTGTTGATTTTTCAAGTTGCTGGTCCACTAAAGATGGTATTTATTGCTCCTTCATCCTCAGCTTTCTTTGGACTCAGCTTTCTTACTGGTTATCTCGATGCCCATATGTTTTCTCAGCCTTCTCTAGGTCGATATCCTTCAAATGTCCCTCCCGAATAAGGGTTTCTATGTGGTCTATAAGTATTCCCATTATTGACTGGCTTATTTCGTGGACAAACCACATTTTGGAGTTTGAATTGTAAGGGTAGATTAGGTGTTTGAATATCAAGCTCAAAGGCCCTTTTCAAGACCTCAAGGTGACAAGCACTCCAAAGATATATTTTCTTGTGCTTAGTTTTCTTTGAAGAGATTTAGAAGCACACACACACACACACTTAGCATAGTTGCATATGTGTGCATTCTCTTCACATGTCACATTTCACACTAGCACTTTGATTGTTATATCTTGTTGTGTGTTTATGTGTCTTGCAATTCGTTTCCCGAATGTGTTCGGAAATGTCCGCGCGTGCACGATAATGTGCTTGGTTTTACGAGAAGACCGCTCATGGAGAATGCCCTTGGCTTCTCCTTGGTTTCACCATTTTTGGTGAATCGGCGGTTACGATCAGCGGTCTGGCAGCCAAATTGAAACCGCCGATCAGACCTGATGCATTTAATATCTTGGGTCTGATTCTGCGGTTAGATCGGCGGTTACGAAACCGTCGAATGAAACCGCCGTTGCTCCCCTGTTTCCCTCAGGACCAATTCTGCGGTTATGATCGGCGGCCAGGCCGCCGAGTGAAACCTCCGATCGTGCGTTTTCAGGGGCAAACTTGTCTTTTCACATGCCCTGTTCTTGATCTCTATAAATATCACACTTTCTCTATTCTCTAACTCAGTTCTCTGACTCTAAAGAACCCTAAGCTAAAAAGAGAGATACTTGAGAGAAAATCAAATCAATAACTCATTTTTATACACTCAAACCACATACATGTGCATCAAAGATCATCTAAGCATTTTCTAGCATAGTTAGTTTGCTTATTTGAATGGGTTTTGCTCAACACACATCCTTTGGTATGTTCTTCACTAATCTCATATAAGTTTAGTGTTTTATTTATCAAAGAAATCTCTTATATTATTTGTATGCTCTTAGAATATATTCTAGATACAAAATAGAGATTGTTGTGTTGACATGATTGAGTGTTGTATTTTGATAGCAACATCTAGGTTATTGAATCTATGATTTGCTAAGCTTTATGACATGTCATTTAGCTATTGATATCTAGGATTGCATTTATTGCCATCTAATCATCCTAGATAAGCATATAGAGTTGCCTAGCTCTCATTGCATTTGTTGAGTATTATATATATTCACATAGGTTGTAATCTCTTCATTGAGAAGTAGGTCTTGCGTGTAGCTTCCGGGATTAGGTTGCTTAGATTGCAAGCAATTGAAGTCTTGTGTGATAGATCGGGATTAGGTCAGACACCGGGATTAGGTGGTCACACAAGCAAATTGGACTAGGTTCACTTATACCGGGATAGGTAGGTGTGTGATTATATACCGGGAGTAGGTTGTAATCGTTTAACACATTTAGTGGATTCGAGGTTCGAGTGTGGCGCACTATACAGCCTGTGGTTTTTCCCGTGAGGGTTTCCACGTAAATATCAAGTGTCATTTATAATTCCGCACCATATTACACTTGTTATTATTATTGACTAGATTGGGGTATTTTTGTAATATTGAATAAACGCGAAAATTGGGTAAAAATTGTTAAAATCTATTCACCCCCCTCCCCCCTCCCCCTCTCTAGATTCATATTAGAACACACCAAGTTATTTGTTTCATGGTCTCTGAGCTGAAAGCACTTGGAAGATTCATGCCCATTCTCCTTGTGGAACCAACAGTATTTTGTTGTATCCCTCTGAGCAAAGAATGACTATTTAGGAGGTTCTTTAGACATGTTCTTCTCTTTTAGTATTGCAGGTACTTCTTTCTGATCCTTCTTCAATAGAGTGTAGTTCGTGTACTTGCCTTGAAATTTTTGGTATGGCTGGTCTGTCTTCGGGTCATACTCGGCAACCGCCCCGACCATCTCGAGCTTTGTTCTTTTGTTTGTCTCCCTTTGGATTGTGAGTCTTGGACGCTGATACTACGCTTTTTCCGTCGTTGAAAGAATCACGAGGATCAAAAGATTATTACGTTTGTAAAAGGGGTTTCCTACGCAATGTTCTCTAAACTAGCAAAAGACTAGTAAAGCGGCAAGCGAGGGTATCGTTCCGCAGGGAGGTGTGATTCATCAACCATTTCAGGTTCTAGTGTTTATTGTAAGCATGTAAATAGAATGCGAAAAGGTGAGAATGGTGTGTGTGAAATATATGTACAATGCGGTGTGCATGTGTGTGTGTATAGAATGAAAATGAAATTAAATAAAAACAAAGAGAATATGGAATGGTGAGAGTGGTGTTTAAAGTGATAAATAAAATGGTGGATAGGAGAGATGCATGAAAATGGTCACACAAGGTTCAACAAGTTCACCATACATAAGTGCACAAATAGTTGGTTGTTAGACATTAAGGACATCCAATTTTAGTTAAGGGTTCGTTCTTGCCTCGATCCGATTTATACCCATTCATAAAGCTAACGGTCGAAGAGTGTGTTGAGAACCTCTCAAACACGAAACCGCAACCAACATATGTGAACCGATTCTACAAACAAAACTACATTTAGCCCAATGATAGCTTCGTAATGTAAAATGGCAACGTTATGTACAATGAATGTGGAAAGAGTGATTGAATCTCCAACCATAACTCACCTAGAGCCCCTAGCGTGAGAGATAGCCGAAAACCAATAATTGTAACTCTAACCATGACTCACCTAGAGCCCCTAGAGTGAGAAATAGCTAAAGTCCAATTGTTAACAAGAACAATAAACCAAACCCTTCTAATATGGCAATTTATAGGTTCACCCACTCTTCCTAGCTAATTAGCCAAGACTATGCCTAGAGAGCCCCTCCAAAGGCACAATCCTAACTCTAAGTCACTCAAACCCATTCATGACATGTAATTTTGACCTTCCATCAACATACAAACACAAAATGGGATGTTTGATTACAACTACTCCTAAATTACATTGATCTACTCCTAATCCCATCCATGAATACATATTAATTTCCAATCTCTATACACAAGCATTTCAAGATAGAGATATATTCAATAAAACCAAGAATGAATCAAAACACAAATTAGATATAAAAACAACCAACATATATATTGAGCACAAATATAGGTTTACAAATATTCCCAAGTGGGGATTACACATTTAAGAAAACAAGAAATACAAAGAGATGAGTTAAAGGAGACAACCCTTGAAGAAAACCTCCTCCAAGTCCTCCATGAACCCTAGCTCGAAATTAGTCCAAAGACCCTCCTTTCTCCTTGCAATCTACTCCTAAATGGGTGGATGATGGGTAGAAGATGAAATGGAAGGCATCCATGGAGGAAAAACCTCCATGGATGCCCTTGAAAGCTTCTCTCTCTCTTTTGGTGTGGAAGAAGATGAAGAAGAAGAAGTGTGAGGTAGTGTGTGGGGAGTGGATTCTGGTGGGAGAGAAGAGAATAAGGTGTATATATAGTGTTGGGAGGTTAAGGCTGAAGGTTGGGGTGAAAGGATGAAACAGTCCCTGAAATTCGCCCAAAAAACGACTTTCTGGAGTGATTCGGCGGTTTGATTCCGTGGCCTTGCCGCCGATTTGTGACCGTCGAATTAGACGTCTTGGGCAAAACGCAGTCGTTTCATTAATTCGGCGGTTTCATGTTATGCGGCCAGACCGCCGAATTGCCCGCCGAATATTTGAGTGACATTCTGGACTTGATTCGGCGGTTTCATTCCAACCGCCGTTTTGACCGCCGTTTAGACCTGACAGCATTTCAGCATTTCAGCATCGCGCACCGTTACGGAAATGGGCATAACTTCTTGTAGAAAGCTCGAAATTGCAATCCGTAAAATGTTCTGGAAACTAGACTTCCGAGGCTTTCCGAATATATAAAGATATCAGTGTGGTTCGATCTGACCAGGAAGATATAACCCCCACAAGTTGTACGTTCTGCACGAGCATATACAATTTCTTCCGTTTTTTTGCTCATTTTGCCTCCCAAACTAATCTTTAAACTCAAAACCTTATTGTAGGGAATATGTACCTACACAAGGCTCAAACAAAACATTATATACAAAAATACGCTCAAAAACGAGACAAACGATCGGAAATGGGGGACCTCAAATAGGTATAAAATAGTCCGATCAGACGCATTATCTTTGGCTTTAGGACCCTCTGGTTATCCACCATGCACAAAATAGCCGTCTGTTACGATTTCTTCTTCCTCGGCTAAAGCGTAACCCCCAGCCATGTTCATGATATCTGCATAGCTGGTTAGGTGAGCTCTCCTTAAATCAAAAGATAGTTGTCTGTTTTGTAAGTTGTTGATGAACGCTACAACAATGACTTCATCATTTGCGCTTCCAATTTTCAATACTTCCTAGCTGAATCTTCCCAAATACTTCTTGAGTGATTCATCTGTTCCTTGTTTGAGTTAGGATAGGTGGACTACTGACTTCTTTATGCACGTTCCCAAGGAACTGTCTTGAGAATGCCTTGCTTAATTCATTGAATTTGCTTATGCTTGCTGCTGGTAATCTGCCAAACCATCGAGAACCCAAATCCCCAAGTGTTTACGGGAAATTGAGGCATAGTAGGGCATCGTTGTGGATGTATTAGGCCATGGCACTCTTATATCTCCTAACATATTCCTTTGGGTCCGTATCTTTTTTGAACTGTTCCACGTGTGGCATTCTGAACCTTTCTATAAAGGGCATTCTATGAACTCCATTGGTGAAAGGGCTGCCTGACTTGTCATCTGACAGCTCGTTGTGCCCGTAACGCCTGACCAAAGCATCCATCTGCCGACGATTATTCTGAACTTCCCGAGTCAAACTCACTATGAGTATGTCCATGTCGCCTTCCGGTTCTCCCATGGGATTGAAACCCTAGCTGATGGTTAGCCTTTCCCTTTGCTTTTCAGGTTCCTGTTTCCAGGCCATTCAACCAGATCATGCCCCTTTGGCATTTACGATGATGGTATCGGTCACTTACTCTTGACAATTGTAAGGATTCCCGGTTTTTGATTGGCTTATTTCGTGAGCAAACCACATATTGGGGTTGCTTGTAAAGGGCAGCTTAGGTGATAGGTGTTCATGCTCAATGACCCTTCTCAAGACCTCAAGGTGGACAAGCACTCAAAGGTATATCTTGTGCTTACTTTCTTATTGAAGAGATTTAGTTGCACACACTCACTTGTAATGTTTGCATATGTATGCTTTACTTTAGTGTGCATTCTCTTCAAATGTCACTTTTCACACTAGCACATTGTTTGTCATATCTTGGTGTGTGTTTTGTGTCGTGTAATTCGTTTCCCGAATATGTTCGGAAACATCCGCGCTTGCACGGTAATGTGCTTGGTTTTGCGCGAAGATCGCCTTCGAAGAATGCCCTTGGCTTCACCTTTAGTGGTGAAACGGCGGTTTGATCGGCGGCCATGAACGCCGAATGAAATCGCCGTTTGATTCCAGAAAGCTCTAGACTAATTCTGCGGTTACGATGGGCGGTCAGGCCGCAATAGACCTGATGCATTTATTATTTCTCGGGTTCTGTTTGGCAGTTTAATCGGCGGCCTGGCCGCCGAATTGAAACCGCCAAATTAGATATTTTAGGTCGGTTTCTTTTTGGGTTTTGATCGGCGGTTTCGATTGACCGCCGAATCTGGTCGCCGAATGATCCCCTGCTTCTCGGGTTCAATTCGGCAGTTAAATTCTACGACCACGACCGCAGAATGAAACCGCCGATCGGTGATTTCAAGGGCAAAATTGTCTTTTCACTTGCCCTGTTCTTGATGCTTATAAATATCATACTTTCTCATTTCTCTAAGACCAGTTCTCTGACTCAAAAGAACCCTAAACTTGAAAGAGAGATTTCTGAGAGAAAATCAAATCAGGAACTCATTTTTATACACTCAAATTATACACATATGCATAAAAGATCATCTAAGCATTTTCTAGCATAGTTAGCTTGCTTATTTGAGTGAGTATTGGTCATCACACTTCCCTTGGTATGTTCTTCACTTTTATCATTGATATTTAGTGTTTTATTTATCAAGGCATCTCTTTTATTATTTGAATGATCTTAGATTAATATCTTATATTCAAAATAGAGATTGTTTGTGATGACATGATTAAGTGTTGTATTGTGATAGCTATCTAGGTTTTTATAATCTATTGTTAGCTAAGCTATTTGACATTTCATTTAGCAATTGATATAAGATTGCATTTGTTGCCATATTATCATCCTAGATAAGCATATAGGGTTGCCTAGCTCTTATATGCATGTATTCAGTTTATCCATATATTCACACATAGGTTGTTTTATCTCTTCATTGAGAATTTAAGTCTTGTTGGCTAAGGTTGCTTAGGCCACAAGCAATATGGACTAGAGCCACTTTTAAAGGCCCGCGTGGTAGAAGTGGGGGGTTACAGAACGGAGTGTTAGACGAGGTCTACATAGGTTGTAAACTTCATTTCAATTAGTGGATTTCGAGGTTCAAGTGTGGCGCACTAAACAACCCGTGGTTTTTTCCCAGTGGTTGGGTTTTCCACGTATACTTCAAGTGTCATTTATAATTCCGCACCATATTACACTTGTTGTTTTTATATTGACTATTAGGGGCATTTTCGTAATATTGACCTTAAACGAAACTTGGGTGAAAATTAGTTAAAATCTATTCACCCCCCCCCCCCCCCTCCTAGATTCATATTTATATACACACCATGTTTATTTGTGAACTTTCAATGACAACCGGTCTCTCCGATGAGTACGCCTTTTTTATTAGTCTTGACCTTAGTCTGTTTGATCGGAATTATACTTTTTGCTAGAGTAATCTTCTTCCTTGGGCTCTCTATCATCCCAGGTTTATTTTTCCGACAGCGTCTCAGGCCAGTCTGTCAAGTTTGGGGTAACCACCACGGAACACAATCTGCCTGGCTGCTGGTCTGGGGTATGTAAATTATACAGTGAGGTTAGGCCTTCCGTGGTGGAAAGGTTAACCCTCTGTTTGGCTGCATTAGATATAAGCTATTGTAGAGACGCCCAAAACCACTGCGCGATCTCCTCGTTGGTTAGAGGGAAACTTTGAATGCCAGCTATGGCGGTTGATTGATTTTCGACCGTTAAGATGGCATTTACGGTGTTAAGAGTAGTGTCTTCCCCCAACTCATCATTTGGTAGCCCCTAACTATATCTAGAACCGCTACCATCTCCTTCGCCAGCCATTATCTCACAAGGGAGATTTCAAAGTTAACTTCAGTACCCCCCTCCTTCTAGCACCACTTGTTGACGGTGATTTCTCAATGGTCAACAAGTCAATAGTTTGGTTTAGCGAAAATCTATAAATACGAATGAAATAAAGAAAACGACAATTGTAAATGATGGCAAAAATGAAATACATGGGAAAATCCGGTGATCGGAGAAACATCCATGAGTTGTTGCCCTAACAACTCAGTCAAATCCACAATAGTTAATTGAATGATACACACTCTGTTCTCTCTCTCTTCCGCCAAGGTTTCTTACCCCATTTATTGTTTTTTGCAGGGGTATTTATACATGATATGGCTAGGGTTTTGGGTGTTGCTAGGGTTTCATATCGTGGCATACAAGTAGGGGATTACTGAATTGGTTTAAGGATTCCTTTCCTATTCGATATCATTGCATGTTTAATGCCACTGAATCCGAATCTGTTTTGGACTCGGATTGCCTAAAGTATAGAAGAGGGTCTATTTGTTTCCTTGGTGGACTCTAGGTGACCGTATTGTAGCCGACTTGTGATTGCCTGTCATCGTTTGTTTACCTTGTAGGCGGTGGACAAGGCTTTTATATTTGTTCATGTTTGTGCTGAGTAGGGCTGAACAGGTTTCACTATCCTACTTGGCCTGCTCGGCTCTATTCGGTGTTGTCTTCTGATATCGGTGTTGGTACCGAGTGACCTGTTCATGTGAGGTGCCAACGTGTCTCCTGGTTAACTTATCTTTTGACTTTCTACTCACATGGCTACATTGGTCTACACTTTTTTGATGACGTGTCTTCTTTGATGAATTTTACATATAACAATTACCAATATACTCTAGCAATATTTCTAAACCATATAATTTAATCCTATGATCTACTATAACACCTAAAACATAAAAGAAAGGAATTGTAGACCAATATTTTTATAAACTTGGTATCCATGGCAACAACTTCAGTGCCTAAGATATTATTTCTCTTATAATTGTTTAACGGTTCAGACATTTCCACAATATGATGGATTGCCTGGGAAGATGTAGGGTAATAGAACCCAAAAAGAGTTACAATGGAATCGTAAAAAAAAAAATAAAAATAAAAAAAAAATAAAAATAAAAAATAAAAAAATACCCTTTAAAAATTCAACAAAAATCTTTGTTGCATACCAATCGTCTAGGATCAGTACTAGACGGCCAATTTTCAGACATTTTCATATTATAAAAACCTGGAATAGTTGTATCATAATCTAAACAATTTTGTAGCATTAAGTAAGTATAGTTCTACCTTATCGTCATATCTATTAGGAATCTTCGAGGTCGTAGACCGTAAGTTTTACAATATCTATCGAATTCTTTTTATCTTAGATTAGAACTACCGAGCCAAGAAAGGGCATCTCTAATGCGATCTATACGATTGCTTACTACCTTCATACCAGACTGTACAACTAAATTGATGATATGACATGCACACCGTTGATGGTAACCCCCATCTTGTGGGATATTTTTTTTCAAAAAACAATGTAATAGAGCTAGTATTTGCAGATGCATTATATAATGTAATAGAAAGGATGCGATGAGTTATTTCAAAAGTTTCTAAAACAGAAAGAATGACATTATAGATATTTCCTGCGATATGTGCAAAATCCATAGGATGAAAACCAAGAATTTTTTATTTTATTTATTTATTTATTTTATTTTATTGTGGTATCCTCCAATTAAAGTCTAAGGAGTGTATATTCAATTAAGATTTTAAAATACTTTTAATGACTTTTATGAAATTAAAAAGTTTAGATGTATTCAATGTAGACTTTTAACGACTATATAAAAGTAATGGAGTATTCAATATAGACTTTTATAGACTTTTAAAAAGCCTTTAAAAGTCATGTGGTATTCAATCAAGACTTTTTAATAATCTATGAAAATTAGAAGGTATTCAAAATCTCAATGATTTTTAATGACTTTAAAATATCAATAATTTTTAGTGACTTTTAATGACTTCTAATTATAACAAATCTCACAATTTGTCTTATATTCCTACCAAAGACTTTGGATGACTTTTTTTTAGAAAAAAAAAAAAAAAGAATTTCACTTTAAAAGAAAACCATAAAACTCTTTGAAAAATATCAACCACCAAACATATGTTCTATTTTCAAATAAAAGCACCCTCATTTTTAACAAATTTCATAAATAAATAAATAAACGAATAACTTTTAAAATGAATAAACATTATTTAAAAAAAAAAAAAAACATACCAACATTAACAATATATAACAAAAAAAAAAATAACTAAAAAATAATATAAAACAACTCTCCAATAGATATGCAATTAAAGACGATAGATTTCATTTTTTTTTTACCTATATTTTCAAAGCAACTAAATAATACCGAAACAAATCAAATGAACTTCATTTATGTAAAATAAAAATAATAAAAAAATAAAAACCACTACTTAACCATGCCAATATGCTATAATCAAAGTCGTGTATGAGCATGACTCCATGTAATTATAGTCAATATCAAACTATCCACTTTTAGGCACGTGTCTTATTCAACAACTAGGTGCATTTTTTATGTTTTATTTTTTTGAATGAAGTTTTGGTAGATTTTTTATATTCATTGTCATACTTTCATAGAGACATGTAACCATTAATATTATTATCGGTTTGCTACATTTATTCTAAAATAAAATTTATAGCATTTTGACTAATTATTAAAAAAAAAAAACAAAAAAGCATAATGTCTTTATAATGTAAAATATAATTAAAATAAAAATAAAAATTTTAAAATCACACATATAGATATGAATGCTTTTGTCAAGTTTAAAATCATTTAAAAATATGCAAAAGTCATCCACGTAAAAAAATAAAAAAAAAATAAATAAATCTTTAAAAGTTTTTTGAAATCCTAATTGAATACCTGCACAAACCCCACCCCCCCCCCCCCCCCCCCCCTCTCCTCCTCTAAATAGTGTCCTATGATAGTTAAATAGTCCTGTTTGGAACATGCGTTCCAAATATCATAAGTTAATGCAATAAAGACGGTTAAATGCTGTAATTAAGCCTTCAACTCATCTCGTTGGGTTTGAAAATATTTTAACAAATCGTTCATAGTAGTTTTTGTAAGGATTCCCATTATTGATTGGCTTATTTCGTGGACAAACCACAAGTTGGGGTTTGAATTGTAAGGGTAGATTAGGTGATTGGAGACCAACATCGAAGGCCCTCTTCAAGACCTCAAGGTGGACAAGCACTCAAAGGTATATTTCTTGTGCTTAGTTTTCTTTGAAGAGATCTAGAAGCACACACACACTTAGCATACTTGCATATGTGTGCATTCTCTTCACATGTCACATTACACACTAGCACTTTGTTTGATTATATCTTGTTGTGTGTTTGTTTGTGTCTTGTAATTCGTTTCCCGAATATGTTCGGAAACATCCGCGCTTGCACGATTATGTGCTTGGGTTTACGCGAAGATCGCCTTCGGAGAATGCCCTTGGCTTCTCCCTTGGTTTCACCTTCAGTGGTGAAACGGCGGTTTGATCGGCGGCCTAGCCGCCGAATCTAAACCGCCGAATTAGACCTGATGCATTTATTATTCTCGGGTTTTGTTCGGTAGCCTGGCCGCCGAATTGAAACCGCCGAATTAGATATTTTAGGTCGGTTTCTTTTTGAATTTTGATCAGCGGTTTAGATTGACCGCCGAATCTGGTCGTCGAATGATCCCCTGCTTCTCAGGTTCAATTCGGCGGTTACATTCTGCGGCCACGATCGCGGAATGAAACCGCCGATCGGTGATTTCAAGGGCAAAATTGTCGTTTCACTTGCCCTGTTCTTGATGCCTATAAATATCATACTTTCTCATTTCTCTAACTCAGTTCTCTGACTCAAAAGAACCCTAAACTTGAAAGAGAGATATTTGAGAGAAAATCAAATCAAGAACTCATTTTTACACACTCAAAACCTTTCTCATATGCATCTAAATATCATCTAGCATTTTCTAGCATAGTTAGGATGCTTGCTTGCATGGGTTTTGGTCAACACACATCCTTTGGTATGTTCTTCACTAATCTCATCTAAGTTTAGTGTTTTATTTATCAAAGAAATCTCTTATATTATTTTTATGCTCTTAGAATATATTCTAGATACAAAATAGAGATTGTTGTGTTGACATGTTTGTGTGTTGTATTTTGATAGCAACATCTAGGTTACTTTATCTATGATTTGCTAAGCTTTATGACGTGTCATTTAGCTATTGACATCTAAGATTGCATTTATTGTTATCTAATCATTTTAGATAAGCATCTAAGGTTACCTAGCTTTATTTGCTCATTGAATATCATCATATATTCACATAGGTTGTAATCTCTTCATTGAGAAGTAAGTCTTCCGTGTAGCTTCCGGGATTAGGTTGCTTAGATCGCAAGCAATTGAAGTCTTGTTGTGATAGACCGGGATTAGGTCGGACACCGGGATTAGGTGGTCACACAAGCAATTGGACTAGGTTCACTCATACCGGGATTAGGTAGGTGTGTGATTATATACCGGGAGTAGGTTGTAATCGTTTAACACATTTAGTGGATTCGAGGTTTGAGTGTGGCGCACTATACAACCCGTGGTTTTTCCCGTGAGGGTTTCCACGTAAAAATCAAGTGTCATTTATAATTCTGCACCATATTACACTTGTTATTGTATTGACTAGTTTGGGATATTTTCGTAATATTGACTTAACGCGAAAATTGGGTCATAACGTTAAAATCTATTCACCCCCCCCCCCCTCTAGATTGATATTAATATATTAGAACACACCCCGAGTTATATTTGTTTCAGTTTTCTAAAAACAGATTTAAATTGGAGGCAACTTTGAATAAATTCTTCGTAAAAAAACATTATCATCGAAATTAATCGATTGATCAGTTCATGCAATGTGACATGCCATGCACTCTCTAACATGTGAGGCGTTGTAACACCATGTTGTAACGGACCCGTCTGGGTGCCATTGTAGTTGTGTCTAGGTTGTAGTGTCTACCTGTTCGTGTGCAGGCATTCATTTCTCCATATGCCTTCGCAAATGACTAATCCCCCCTAGAAGTGACATAATGCTTAGGAAAAAACTTATATTAAGCTCTGTACATGACTTGAATGTCTGGCATAGTCTACTGTACTACGTCAAAACATTGTCATACGTTTGATGTGTGCTTTTTAGGATTGAGTCCAATAGGAGGACGTGATGTCAGTATTGCACCGGAACCAAAAGGTCTCGCTGCCGTTTCCGTTGGCCCAGAAAGGTCCAAACAATCGTCATGCATGTTAAGACTGTCCAGAAATTGAGGATGACTATGACCCATTTCCTATGACACAAATATTAACTCATTAGTCATTAAAAACTAAGCATAAAATCATAAATATACTGAGCATAAAAATATTAAAATTAATTACTAAACATAAAATTATCAATTTACTAACCATAAATATTAAAATAATTACTAAACATAAAATCATAAATATACTAAGCATTTAATCATCAATTTACTATGAATAAAAATATTAAAAATAATTATTAAACATAAAATCATCAATTTACTAATAATAATTATTAAAATTAATTACTAAACATAAAATCATCAATTTACTAACCATAAATATTAAAATTCATTACTAAACATAAAATCATAAATATACTAAGCAAGTAAGCATAAAAATATTAAAATTAATTACTAAACATAAAATCATCAATTTACTAACTAAACAAAAATATACTAAGCATAAATTAAAATATACAAATAGTAAAATTAATTACTAGACATAAATTCATAAAATGATAAATCTACTAAAATCTAAAATTCTAAGAATAAGTGTTGAAATTTATAACAAAGCATAAAAAATATAAACTCATAAATATACTAAGCATAAAGCCATACATATTAAATATACACGAAACATAAGAATAAATATCAAAATTAATAACTAAGCATAAATATATTAAGTATAAATATAAAATTTGAAAACTAAAAAAAAAAAAAAAAACTAAATAATAACATTTAAAGGAAAAAGATACATTTTAACTTTAGTGAAGAGATTAGAGAATAATAGTAAATTAGTAATATAGTATTAGAATAGTAGATTAGTAGTGTAGAGAATATAGAGAGAGTGAGAGTAGAAAGAGAGAGAGAGAGAGAGTGAAATTATGAAATGGTGTAGAGAATAGAGATTAGAGAGAGTAATGGAGAGTTGGAGAATGGAGAGAATGAGAGATTGAGAGAAAGTGTATGTAAATTGGAATGGGTGGGGGTATTTATAGAAAAATTTGAAATGTGGGTAAAAATATAAAATAGATGAGATGAGAGGGCAAATTGTAATTTTCAGCCCACTTTTAAAATTTTGACTGTTTGCTGATGTCTGCAACGGTCAAAAATTCAAAACAATAAATATAAAAAAATGGTAAGTCTAACTCTAACGGTAGAAAAAAAAACTGGGAGGCCTGACGGGCCGGGCAGAGCCTGCACGGCAGGCCTCAAATCAAGATCCGGCACATGTTAGGCATAGGGGTTGTGCCCTGGCCTGGCCCGCACCTAAGGCGGGCCAACCGGCCATGCCGGGCCCAACGGGCCCGGCTCATATTTACACCACTAGTTTTACCTTTAAAAAATTGAATATATCTTATTTGTGCTAAATTAGTGCTACATTTGTGCCATGCCCATTCAGGTCGTGCTTTTTACATGCCATGCCGGCCCAACGTGCCATAAACCTTTGCCCAGCACACTACATTATTGGGTCGTGCCAAAACATGGCCTAACAATTATCGTGTTGTGCTGTTTTGGGTTTGTATGGAATCGGGTCATACCTAAGCCATACCTAGGCTGCCCTTGCCCAATTTACATGTCTACTAAGAAGGAGAGTTCTTTACTACTTAGATACATTGAATGATGGTACCATTGTGGTACTTTCAAACCCTAAATGTTCACCAAATATCAAACAAGCGTTCGAAGTCGAGTGTACAGAAGGGCCACGCAACAAAAGCTTGTCTCAACACATACTAATAATTAGTTTGTCTCAACCTAGACTAATAATCAACTTAAATAGTGTACAACTATATATATATATAAATATATGAGTAATTTTCCAATAAGGACTTTTACAATGCACACTTTAAGCACATTTTAATGAAATTGTATAGAATATATTGAATCTTGATTTGAAATTTTGTATGGATGGTTAAAACATTGAAATACATTTAAGGAAAAAAACTTTTAAAAAAAAAAAAATCGGGTGCAAGAACTAATTTTTTCTGATTTTTTTGAAGATAAAACATTTAAAAATAGGGAATTATAAGAAAAAATAGTTCTCAAATCCAAAAAATTTCCAAATTTATGCCAAATGTGTATTTTAATTTTCTTAGTATGCATACAAAAAATCTCATCAAAAACATTTGATTAAATGCAATTTCATCAAAAAGTACTTAAAGTGTGCATTGTAAAAATCCTCATTGGAAAATTACTCATATATATATAATAACTTTTCAATGCGAGATCCTGTTTGAATTTTTTGGACAGAATTAACATTTACCACATGTAATAAACCTCGATCCCGTATAAAAAATTCATACGGGATCTCACACTTGATAATAATTAATATATATATATATAGAGAGAGAGAGAGAGAGAGAGTAAACAAGTTTATAATTTCTTGGTGCCGATATTGGGTTAGTAGTAGAGTTTTAAAAAAATATATAGAATCAGCTTCTTTTTTTTTTTTTTTAATTCGAATCTGCCATCATAAGTGATATAATATATATATATATATATATTTTAATTTTCCAATAAGGACTTTTATAATGCACATTTTAAGCACCTTTTAATGAAATTGTATGTAATCAAATGTTTTTCGATGAGATTTTTTGTATGGATGGTTAAAATTGAAATACATTTATGGAACAAAATTTTAAAAAAAATCAGGTGCTATAACTAATTTTTTCCGATTTTTTTGAAGATAAAACATTTAAAAATAGATAAATATAAGAAAAAATAGTTCTCAAATCTAAAAAACTTCTAAATTTTTACCAAATGTGTATTTTAATTTTCTTAATAGGCATATAAAAAATCTCATCGAAAAACATTTCATTACATAGAATTTTATCATAAGGTGCTCAAAGTGTTCATTGTAAAAGTCCTAATTGGAAAATTACTATATATTATTAATTTTTAATTTTCCAATGAGGACTTTCATAATATACACTTTAAGCACCTTTTGATGAAGTTGTATGTAATCAAATGTTTTTCAATGAAATTTTTTTGTATAGATGGTTAAAACATTAAAATACATTTATGGAACAAAATTTAAAAAAAATCGGGTGCAAGAACTAATTTTTTCTGATTTTTTTGAAGATAAAACATTTAAAAATAGGGAAATATAAGAAAAAATAGTTCTCAAATCCAAAAAAATTCCAAATTTTTACCAAATGTGTATTTTAATTTTCTTAGGTTGCATACAAAAAATCTCATTGAAAAACATTTGATTACATGCAATTTTATCAAAAGGTGCATAAAGTGTGCATTGTAAAAGTCCTTATTGGAAAATTACTCTATATTAGTAATTTTCCAATGAGGACTTTTACAATGCACACTTTAAGCACCTTAGTAATTTTCCAATGAAGACTTTTACAATGCACACTTTAAGCACCTTTTGATGAAATTGCATGTATTCAAATGTTTTTCGATGAGATTTTTTGTAAGGATGGTTAAAACATTGAAATATATTTATGGAACAAAATTTAAAAAAATTCAGGTGCAAGAATTAATTTTTTCCAATTTTTTTTTTTTTTTTGAAGATAAAACATTTAAAAATAAGGAAATATAAGAAAAAATAGTTCTCAAATCCAAAAAATTACATAAATGTATGTTAAATGATTCAGATTTTACCTTATATTAATTATGGATGGCAGACGTAATTTTAATTATTAAAATGTATTAATACAAGATGTTTTTACAATTTGGTCTCAACTTAATTGGTAAACATCACTTTTTCATTTTTTTTTTTTAAATTCAAATTTCATCAATTTGGTCCTTATATAATTGAAAATCAATCAAATTAGTCCTACCGATAATCAACCTAAGGAGTAAAAAAGTGATGTTTCCCAATTAAGTTGGAACCTAATTGTAAAAACCCCTAAAAACAATAATCTTGTATTATAATTATGTTAAAATTTGTGTGGAGAGAGAATCTATCCTCAGTGGAGTTAAGATATATTAAATTCGTGACTTCATAAAAAAAATAAAATAAAATAAAATAAAATAAAATAAAACAGTTATTCCTATCTAGTTTTTCTCAAGCTAAGGGTTGTCACTTGTCATCTATCTTGATAAGATAAGGTTGGTATAGTAGTATGACTCTTACACTTATACTTTTGAAGTAACATGAGTTCGTATCCCCCTCTTCAAACCCCGAACTAATTGTCATCTATCATAAATTTATATACCATGGAAGGAAAAAAAATGAATAAATGAACATACTTAGTATGATTATAGATTTTTTTTATAAAAAATATATAGTACACAAAAATATATATATATATATTTTTTATATATATCATTTTGAAATACTAGCAACGACTTATGGTCAAGGGCGGATCTATTATAAGTCCTGGCAGCCCTCTAGAAAAAAAAAAAGTTATTTAAAAATATATATATATATTTTTTACTTATAAAATTATAGGTAATTATCTTGTTAAAAACCGAAAATCGTTTCGGATAGTGTAACTTATTTAATTTACCTATTCTTAGGATTAAAAGATGATAATAAAAAATACATATTTGACAGAAGTATTATTTGAATATGTTATACCACAATATTGGAAACTAGACCTGGCAATGAATCGTGTTATTGCGAATTCGTGTCATTTCATATTTGGGTCGTGTTAAAATTGTTCCACTTGAACACAACTTGTTAGCTTAATGGGTTGAAATATACAAACCCGAAACCATTTGTTAAATTAATGGGTAACCTGACTAAGCCAGTCGCAAAATATTATATTTGAGATTTATTAAAAAGTTAAAAATAAATAGTATTGAAACATGATCAAACTCATGCAATCAAGTTCACCACAGGCACGTAAAACTTCAACCAAAAAAAATCCACCATAGGCACAAACAATCTATCGAAAACATCTATTTTTTTTTTTTAAAGTCCAAAATAAAAAAACTGGAAAATGATATCTTCCTCTTGACTGTTCAATATATTGCGATTGAGAATCTCAATCCTCATTTAGACCTAAAATGTTAAATTACTTGTTTTAGATGTTAAGAAAAGAAGAATTAACATACATTAATAAATCCAATGCCTTTGAGAATAAATTCATACCTTTCAAATTTCAATTAAGCATAACAGACTCGGCCCCTTGGGTTGAATTAATAGTAGCCTCAATGTTCAAGTTGAAGACATCTTCAATGAGTTCATCCATGTTAACAAGATCTTCCTCTGTAGAAGAATTAAATATATATATGTATATGTATATTAAAAACATTATTTTACAGGGAATAAATTATTAATTAGAACATCAA
Organism: Acer campestre; assembly: GCA_954870605.1. Classification (NCBI taxonomy): domain Eukaryota; kingdom Viridiplantae; phylum Streptophyta; class Magnoliopsida; order Sapindales; family Sapindaceae; genus Acer; species Acer campestre. Next base: position 20,849,712 of record OX940800.1, on the reverse strand, counting down.
GAGTTGCAGGAGATTTACTGTTATCTGTAGCAGTAACTGATCGAGTAATGGGACGACGATCATATGTTAGATCTTGTTTAATTGAATAATTCTTGTGCTTACCTATTGTGAATAGGGACGAACAAGTTTAGAACTGGTTTAATTCGAGGAAAACCAGGCCTCCAACATTAGAATAATCTTACAAATAACTTGGGTGAATAGTCTGATAATCTTTCATTACTTGCAAGTCATGCTTTATACAACTCAGTTGACAAATCTAAAACAACTAAAACTCTAAGAGATAACTGATTAGATTGGATAATTGTTGTAGCAAAACACTATAATAAATAGTAAAGTAACACAACACAAACTGATTTACGTGCTTCGGTTTCCAGTGAAGCAACCTACATGCACAGGAGAAGAGGAGAGGATGTTTTTCTTATTCATTGTGAGAAGAAAAGAATTATAGAGCTTGCAATAAATATTGCAATTACAGATAAGGAAGTTTTCTGTATTTGGCAACAAAATCAATCTTTTCCTTTCAATGGTAAGATATTATTCCTCAATATCAGAATATTTCCTCTTCTCCACCAACACTCACCCTCAAGTTGGTGCGAAAATATCGATAGAGTCCAACTTGGACAATAATTGTTGAAATTTGGTTGTAGTTAAACTTTTTGTAAATATATCTGCCAGCTGTTGATCACTACAAACAAAGGGTGTACAAATAACATCTGCTTGCACATTTTCTCGAACAAAATGACAATCCACTTCGATGTGTTTTGTTCGCTCATGAAAAACTGGATTGGAAGCAATATGTATAGCAGCCTGATTATCACAAAATAATTTGGTTGGTCCTGTAGCACCAAAATTCAAATCCTTCACAAGGCTCTAAGCCAAATAATTGCACTAGTGGTAGTAGTCGTAGCACGATATTCAGCTTCCACACTAGACCTGGTAACAACATTTTGCTTCTTACTCTTCCATGTGACCAAATTACCTCCAACAAAGGTGCAATATCCTATAGTAGATCGGTGATCAATCGAACATCCTGCCCAATCAGCATTAGTGTAAGCAAAGATGGAGATATGTCCATTCTTACGCATCCATATACCTCTCCCTGGTGAGCCTTTTAGATATTTTGCAATATTCTATTCACGGCATCCATATGTTTAACTTTAGGAGCATGCATATAACCAAGCTAACAACATAGCAAATATCGGGGCGAGTAATTGTCAAATAGATTAGTTTTCTAGCTAGTCTTTGAAATTGACCAACATCAGGAAATAATTCACCATCATCATCTGGCTTCCCTCCACTATCTATAGGTGTCTCCATTGGTTTTACCCCTAATTTTCCTGTTTCCTGTAACAAATCTAAGACATATTTCCGCCAATTAAGAAAAATGCCTTTCTTTGAATACACAACTTCTATTCCTAAAAAATACATTAAGATACCCAGATCCTTTATAGCGAACCTTTTGTGTAACAGTGCCTTCAATTTTGAAATTTCTTCTTCATCATTGCCCGTAATTACTACATTGTCAACATAACCTAAAACAATTAAGATGCCAGAAGTACCTTTTTTCACAAATAAGGAAGAATCTGCAGCACTCCTTCGCAACCCACACATCATAAGAACAGAACTAAGCTTAGCATACCAAGCTCATGGTGATTGCTTGAGCCCATATAATGCCTTCTTCAATTTGCACACAAGACCATGTTTTGACTCTTTCGGATGGCTAGGTGGAATGCTCATATAGACTTCTTCTTCAAGATCTCCATGTAGGAAAGCATTTTTAACATCCATTTAAAACAATTTCCAATCTTCATTAGCTGCAAGAGAGATGAGCACTCAAAATGTGTTCATTTTTGCAACAGGTGCAAAGGCCTCCTTATAGTCTTCTCTGTATGTCTGAGTAAATCCTCTTGCAACTAATCTGGCTTTGTGTCTTTAAATGGCCCCATCATTTTTGCATTTTATTTTGTATATCCAATGACAACCAACGGTTTCCTTTCCCACAGTAGCTGAACAATATCCCATGTCTTGTTATCATCAAGTGCTTAAAGCTCTTCTTGCATAGCTTTTTTCCAAATAAAATTGGAATTAGCTTCCTTGAAAGATTTGGGCTCTTGACTGCTAGATAAAGCAGCAAGAAAAGTTGAATGAGAAGAAGTCACATTGTCATATGTCAAATAAGCTTGTATAAGATGGGAGACCACATGATAAGTAAAAAAAAAAAAAAATCCTTCATTTTTTCTGGTGGGCGAATTTGTCTACTCGATCTTCGTTGAGGTTGTTCAGATGTGAGCACCACATTATCAATTGTGAGAGATACATCAACTTCTCCCCTTGAGATTGATTATGGGACAGCAACTTGTTCAATTTGTTGAAAGCCTTCATTTGAATCAATATCATCATTTGTGATAGTTGGTAGAGGTATCAAATCTGATAACTTCTCCCCCTGAGATTGATTCTCGTTACTACCTTGTTGGAAATAACAATCAGACTCAAGAAATCGCACATCACAGGAAATGATAACATTTCGAGCTGCCAAATCATAACAAATGTACCCTTTTTTTGTAGAAGAATACCTAAAGAATATACATCGAGCCGCTCGAGGATCCAATTTATCACAATGAATAGCCTGTTGATGAACATAGCAAACACAACTAAACACCCGAAGATGTGAAATGTCGGGCTTTCGATTTTTCAAGACTTCCAATGGAGACTTGAATTGAAGTACACAACTAGGAAGTCGATTAATCAAATATGTTACAATTAGAACACCATGAGACCAATACTTCTTGGGAACATTCATTTGAAACATAAGAGCTCTTGCAGTTTCCAAGATGTGTCTGTTTTTTTCGTTCTGCCACTCCATTTTGTTGTGGTGTTCCCACACAACTTGTTTCATGGATAATCCTGTGATTACAAAGATAATCATGAAACATGGTATTTGTGTATTCAGTTCCGTTGTCAGATCTGAAAGTTTTTATCCTGGCATCAAACTAATAACCATCACCTCTGTTTTTTATTTCAACAAATATATCCAAGTAGCATGAGATTTATCATCAATAAATATTGCAAAATATTTATATCCATCATAAGACTCAATTGGTGCAAGACCCCATAAATCAGAATGTATCAGCTCAAATAACTTGGAAGACATAGATAAAGATTTAACAAAATGTAAACGAGTTTGTTTTGCAAATTGACAAACATCACAAACACTAGATTTAACAAAAACAGATGGGAAAAGACTTGACAAAACTCTATCCGATGGATGGCCAAGCCATTTATTTAAAATATAATTTTCTTCAGAGCTTTTTGTAAGACCAGCTTTTTCGACAGCATTCAACAAGTATTGGCCATGTGAATAAATTCCTTCACCAATCGTCTTCCTCGTTTTTCGATCCTAAAATATAACGAATGATGGAGAGAAAATGACATCATAATTCAAAGAGTTAGTGATTTTTCCAACCGATAAAAGTTGAGTAGGAAACGAAGGAACAACTAGAACATCATAAGTGGAACTTTGAGGGAAAAAATTAATTTTTCCACTCCTAGACACAGGAACTGTGATTCCATTGGCAATAGAAACCTCATGCTTATCTTTTTAAGAATAAAATCATGAACAAAACAAGAATTATTGGCCATATGATCAGTGGCTCCAAAATCAAAAATCCATGAATTATTATTGCAAGAAGAAGTAAGATAAGCTTGTAAATTACCTGAAACGTGAGTAAAGGCAGATTAACTTGTTTCAAGCAGCATAGACTTACTAATTTGTTGGAAAAATTGAGTCAGCTAATTCATTGAGATTGATGTGTCAACAACAGCAGCATGATCCTTCTTAATCCTATCAAAATTAGTCTTCAGGTGTGGATTCAACTCCCAGCATCGATCTTTTGTGTGACCATTTTTCCCGCAGTGATCACAATGATAAGCTTCCTTTCTTCCTTTACTTCGAGGATTGTTTCCCCATTTTTCCCTTTTATCATTTTTTTTAGTCAACAATGCATGAGATTCAACCTTTTCAGATGTGAATTTCGACTATGTTTTCATTGTTTTGCGACGAGTTTCTTCTCATTGAACAGTAGCACGAACACTAGTAAATGAGGGAACCTGAGAACCCATGAGAATATTGCTCTTCAAGTTTTCATATTCTGGCCTCAAACTGCTAAGTAGGGAAAAGATTTTATCTTCTTCTGCTCTTTGAAAAATAATCTTAGCATCAGTAGTATGAGGACGATACATATTTTGTTCATCCCATAATTTTTTAAGATGCCCCAAATGCTCACTAAAGCTTTTATCTCCTTGCTCAACTGTAGCAATTTCACATTTCAATTCAAAAATGACGCAGCGGAAAACACAAAAGAATACGACCAACGTCAATATTCTAGATAAACTCTGGAATCCACCAAAAAACGAGAGAAACTCTCAAAAAAAATTCTTAGATATTATTGAATAATTGAATAATTCGGTCAAAAGGCTTACAAGCATATTTAAAGCAAAAACCCTAACCCTAATCCTTATTGGACAAGAAACGGGGTTAATTACTAAAAAATACCAAAAATAGCAAAATTGAGATAATTGCGGAAATAAAAACTACTAGGAATCCTAAGCAAGCCAGAATTGATGAAAGTCGATTCGGATTTAGAAAAGAAAAGTTATTGTTAAAACGAAACTTTCCTAAAATAGCAAAACCGGCAATTTCGGGGCCTAAACTACGGAATTCGGCTAAAAAAAGGTATGCTTCAATAGCAAAGCTATTGATTATCTCCTCTCTCGCCGAAACACATCAAATGTGCGAGTTTCTGTCATTCCGACTTCGACGCCCGGACTACTAGAATTCGATTGCCATTGAATTTAGGGTGTTCCCTCTTCATCATGTACGCATCGGCCACTTGTTATACATCAATAAATGCGTGCAATATTGTTCTTATTGCCATATAACTCAGACACTGCATCCCACAAGTCTTTTGCGAAATTAGAGAAGGTGAAAATCTCAGCAATATGAGGCTCCATAGAATTGAGAAGCCAAGATCTAACAAGTTGATCATTAGCAAGCCAATCCTCATATGTTGTGTCTTTAGAGTCAGGGAAAATAGATTTGCCATCAACATAACCAAATTTTTTCTTTCCACCAAGAGATAATTTAACAGCCCTTGACCAAGGGACATAGTTCAAACCATTTAAAAGAACTGATGAAAGTTTCCAGCTAGGATTAGAATCTGAATCACCCATATTGACAGGGGGGAAAAAAAGACAAGAGTTTTACTCAAAGAAGATGCAGTAGAACAAAAATGTTGATCAAAAAGATAGATCGCAGTGGAACCCACACTTTCTTCGAGATCACTTGAAAGTTTGATCAAATGTTCTTCAGTGACATTTAATGGAACAGATGGTAAGCGGTGGTAAGATAGTAAGCGATGTAACTCAAGAACCAAGCTCTGATACCATGTAGCAAAACACTATAATAAACAGTAAAGAAACAACACACAAACTGATTTACGTGCTTTGGTTGCCTGTGAAGCAACCTACATGCATGGGAGAAGAGGAGAGGATGTTTTTCTTATTCATTGTGAGAAGAAAAGAATTACAGAGCTTGCAATAAATATTGCAATTACAGATAAGGAAGTTTTATGTATTTGGCAACAAAATCAATCTTTTCCTTTCAATGGTAAGATATTATTCCTCAATATCAGAATATTTCCTCTTCTCCACCAACAATTGCAATCTAATCTTATTAAACAATTATCAAGAAATAATCCTAATAAAACTAAAAAAGCTAAATTCTATCTTTTTTTCTTAACTTGCTGACTTGCACGTAACACGCCTTCCTTCTAGAAAACATTCTTGTCCTCAAGAATCATATCAGGAAATTTCATCTGCAATTCTTCTAGATTTTCCCAAGTTGCATCCTCTGGAGATAAGCCCTGCCAATGAACAAGTACCTCTTCTTTCTTCCTTCTAGTTCTGCAATTGATAATGGCTTGTGGTGTAGGAACTATAGCATCTGCTCCATTGTGCACAGTAGGCAAAGAATCTTGGACAATCTCCTGAGCACCCATTTTCTTCTTAAGCCATGAGACATGAAACATGGGATGTACTTTGGATCCTTTTGGTAACTTCAATCTGTAAGAGACATTACCAACCTTCTCCAATATTTCAAATGGCCCATAAAAACTAGGAAATAGCTTGAGATTTTTTCTAAGTGATAGAGAAGTTTGTCTATAAGGCTGTAATCTTAAATAGACAAAATCCCTTACCTCAAATATTTTCTCTGTCCTCTTTTCATCATAAAATTTCTTCATTCGATTTTGGGCTTCAAGAAGCTGTTCTCTCAACTTTTTAAGGACACATTCCCTGCACTTTAATTCCATAACTACTGCTTCTACTTTGGTTGTTCCAGGAACATAGGATAGTAAAGTAGGCGGCTGTTTACCATACACTATCTTGTATGGTGTTTTCTTGGTTGATGCATGTATGCTAGTGTTATAGCAATACTTTGCCCATGGAATCCAACGGACCCATTCCTTTGGTGTCTAACTTGTGAAGCATCTGAGGTACATCTCCACCATCTGGTTCACAACTTCAGTTTGACCATCAATTTGTGGATGGTAGGAAGAACTGAAATTGAAGCTAGTCCCGTGTAACCTGAAAAGCTCCTTCCAAAATGTACTAGTTAATGTAACATCTCTATCACAAACAATACTCTGTGGTGTAAGGATTCCCATTATTGATTGGCTTATTTCGTGGACAAACCACATATTGGGGTTTGAATTGTAAGGGTAGATTAGGTGTTTGAAGATTAAGCTCAAAGGCCCTTTTCAAGACCTCAAGGTGACAAGCACTCCAAAGGTATACTCTCTAGTGCTTATTTTTCTTTGAAGAGATTTAGAAGTACACACACACTTAGCATACTTGCATATGTGTGCATTCTCTTCACATGTCACTTTTCACACTAGCACTTTGTTTGTTATTTCTTGGTGTGTGTTTTAGTGTCTTGTAATTCATTTCCCGAATATGTTCGGAAACGTCCGCACTTGCACGATTATGTGCTTGGTTTTGCTCGAAGATCGCCTTGGAGAATGCCCTTGGCTTCTCCTTTGGTTTCACCTTCAGTGGTGAAACGGCGGTTTGATAGGCGGCCAGGCCACCGAATCGAAATCGCCGAATAGACCTGATGCATTTATTATTCTCAATCTCTGTTCAGCGGTTTTGAAACCGCTGAATTAGATATTTTAAGTCGGTTTCTTTTTGGGTTTTGATCGGCGGTTTCGTTGACCACCGAATCTGGTCGCCGAATGATCCCCTGCTTCTCGGGTTCAATTCGGCGGTTCAATTCTGTGGCCACGACCGCAGAATGAAACCGCCGATCGGTGATTTCAAGGGCAAACTTGTCTTTTCACGTGCCCTGTTCTTGATATCTATAAATATCACACTTTCTCATTTCTCTAACTTAGTTCTCTGACTCTAAAGAACTCTAAACTTAAAAGAGAGATTTTTGAGAGAAAATCAAATCAAGAACTCATTTTTATACACTCAAATCATACACATATGCATCAAAGATCATCTAAGCATCTTCTAGCATAGTTAGTTTGCTTATTTGAATGGGTATTGGTCATCACACTTCCCTTGGTATGTTCTTCACTTTTATCCATTGATATTTAGTGTTTTATTTATCAAGGCATCTCTTTTATTATTTGAATGATCTTAGATTAATATCTTATATTCAAAATAGAGATTGTTTGTGATGACATGATTGAGTGTTGTATTGTGATAGCTATCTAGGTTTTTATAATCTATTGTTAGCTAAGCTATTTGACATGTCATTTAGCCATTGATATCTAGGATTGCATTTATTGCCATCTAATCATCCTAGATAAGCATATAGAGTTGCCTAGCTCTCATTGCATTTGTTGAGTATTTATATATATTCACATAAGTTGTAATCTCTTCATTGAGAAGTAAGTCTTGCATGTAGCTTCTGGGATTAGGTTGCTTAGATCGCAAGCAATTGAAGTCTTGTGTGATAGACCGAGATTAGGTCGGACACTGGGATTAGGTGGTCACACAAGCAAATTGGACTAGAGCCACTTTTAAAGGCCCGCATGGTAGAAGTGGGGGGTTATAGACTTGAGTGTTAGACGAGGTCTATATAGGTTGTAAACTCCATTTCAATTAGTGGATTTCGAGGTTTGAGTGTGGCGCACTATAATAGCCCATGGTTTTTCCCGTGAGAGTTTCCACGTAAATATCAAGTGTCATTTATAATTCCGCACCATATTACACTTGATATATTGTATTGACTAGATTGGGGTATTTTCGTAAATTGACTAAACGCGAAAATTGGGTAAAATTGTTAAAATCTATTCAACCCCCCTCTAGATTAATATATTGTAAACACACCTGAGTTAATTTGTGGACTTTCATGTGGGATCCCATACAATTTGAAAATATTTTCAAAGAATAACTATGCTATTGTCACTACAGTGTATGGGTGAGAAATGGGAATAAAATGAGAACATTTTGAGAGTCTATCAACCACCACAAATAAAACTGATTTACCCTTTGAGATTGGTAGCCCTTCAATGAAGTCCATCGAAGATATGTCCATATTTGCAAATGAATAGAAAGCGGTTGAAAAAGACCCATAGGCCTTGTGTTCTCATATTTGTGCCTTTGACACGTATCATAGTTCCTAATAAAATTTCTGATATTTTTTTCTCATTCCTTTCCATTAAAAAAACTGATTGAATCCTCTGTAGGGTCTTGTGATATCCTTCATGAGTGCTGGAGTGCATTTCTTCCATAATAATAGGAACTAAAGGTGAGTCAAATAACAAGTAAATATGATTCTTAAAATAGAGAATACCTTCTTTGTACTCCCAAGGACCTACACATTCGCCTTTTTGGTACAACTCTACCAGAGGCTTAAGGTGTCATTTTTTTGAACTTCTTCCTTAATTGGATCAATCCAATTAGGAATGGGGACAGAAATTGCAACAATCTTAGCATTCTCATTCTTCCTTGATAACACATCCACCACCACATTATCGTTTCCCTTCTTATACTCAATCGTAAAATCATAACCCATCAATTTTGCAAGCCATTTTTCTTGTGCCGTTGTAGTAATTCTCTGCTCACAAAAATGCTTTAGGCTACGATGATCCGTCTTTACAACAAATTTCCATCCAAGCAAATACGGCATCCACCTCTTCACTGCAAGGACTAAGGCCAGCCATTCTTTTTCATATGTTGATAGCAGCAAATTTTTGCCTTGTAATGCCTGACTAAAAAATGCAATAGGCTAATTTTCTTGCATGATGACCCCTCCAACACCTGATCCAAAGGCATCGCATTCCACAACAAAGAGCTTTTCAAAATTGGGTAGTGTCGAAACCGGTGCCTGTGTCATCGCCCTTTTGAGAAGCACAAATGATTCTTGTGCTTACCCATTGTGAATAGGAACAAACAAGTTTAGAACTGGTTTAATTCGAGGAAAATCAGGCCTCCAACGTTAGAATAATCTAACAAATAACTTGGGTGAATAGTCTGATAATCTTTCATTACTTGAAAGTCATGCTTTATACAACTCAGTTGACAAATCTAAAACAACTAAAACTCTAAGAGATAACTAATTAGATTGGATAATTGCAATCTAATCTTATTAAACAATTATCAAGAAATAATCCTAATAAAACTAAAAAGCTAAATTCTATCTTTTATTCTTGACTTGCTGACTTGCACGTAACCTTTACCTGATTTCAAGAAGGTTGAAGACTACTGCTTTTAGAGTTTTAGGGTTAGGGTTATAATATTGTATATATAATTAATTTATAGTTTTAGAGTTTTTAATTTAGAAATTGACAAAATTTAGGAATTTTTCCTCTCACAAAAAAAAATAGAATTTTTTTTTAAATAATTAGTAAAATATATTCTAATCATAAGTGTAGAGATGTTTATATATATATATATATAAATTCCCTAACTTGACTATACAAAGATTTTTTTAATAGCTTTCATAAACACATTAAATATATATATATATATGTATGTATATTAATGGGTTATTGAATTAATGGTTTTTTTAAGGGTGAACCCAAAACTGACTAATTATATTTCGTGTTTTAATGGGTTGACCCATTAACAACCCCAATTCGATAAACTAAACCCACCAACCGCAATTTTCAAATGGGTAGGATCGTGTTAATGGGTCGTGTAAAATTTTGCCACGTCGATTCAAAACATTGCACTTGTTACATACTTTTTTAAGAATATGTTAATAAATGATAGTTTGTACATAAATCATTAATTAAGCATCAGAATATATTGACTAAACAAAAGTATATAAATCCAACAATTGATAGTTAATGTACTGACTTTATAATGTGGAAAGACTCTTTATGTGTGTGTGTGTATATATATATAGTAGGACTCCTGTAAATTAATCTCCTATAAATTAATCTTCTGTCTAAATTAATAAAAAATCCTAGTCCTAATTCTGGCCAGTGTAAAAAATTAATAAACTCCTCTATCGTAATAATTAATAATTTCTTTTTGAAACCTAGTGTAAATTTTTGCCCTGACCTTCTCATAAATTAATAATTCCATAAAATTACAAAATATATTACATAATAATTAAGAACTAGAAAAGTACTTCAAGATGCTAGTTTACACAAGGCCACCATGCTTGATATTTTTGACTTCATCCTTCATCTTTTAAATTGTCCTCTTATTATAACAAAGAAGATAGAAAAGAAAGAATTTTTAAGAGCCATTAGAAATAGAATTTTTAGGTATATCATGAGATCTCTCTTATTATAATATACAACCAAAAATTAAACCTCTCTATTTATATGGTGAGTATCCTTGGTCACTAAGTAATCATATTCCCAAAAAGGAATTGAAAATTTTCTTAATAAATCTTTCCTAAACAAGGAATCTTGAAAGAAAAAAAAAATTCCTTAAAAAAGAAAACCGACTAAACAAGGAATCCTGAAAATGAACCTTCCCTAAACAAGAAAACCGATTTCCACACATTTTATAAGACAAAATAACACCTTACAATGTAAAACCCTTCAAATTAATAACCCCTCTAAATTAATACTCAAGGATGGGTCCAAAGAATATTAGTTTAAAGGGGTTCTACATGTATATAGCTCCGTTGAGTCCACCACTGTTTACAATTACCTAGCTAATAGTAACAATTTAAACAATTTATCTTATATTTAAAAGAAAAAACAATTTATTTTATATTAAAAAAATAAATAAATAAATAAAACAATTTAAACAAAAGTTGAGATCTCTTTCCTCCAACTCTTAATTTTGTATTAGTTTAAAAACTCGGTAATAGCTTTAAAAATAAAAAATAAAAATAAAAAAAAATAAAAAAAAATTACAAAACAGAAGTAGTGGGTAGTGAGAAAATCATAGTAAATAAAATAAGTATGTGGGAGTACACATGGCACCATATGTTTGGCTTGCTAGTAATGATACAATTTATTAATTAAAAGAAGTTTAAAAATAATACTAATTGGTACTTTTTCTTTTGAAAACAAGGAATTTCATTAAGAAGAGCAAAGGTTACACAAACCAAGGGCAATCGCCCAAAACAGAATGAACCAACCAAGGAGGACACTCCTCCATCCAAAACAAATCATCATCAATAGTCAAACCAAATTTTGCTAGCTCATGAGCTGCCATATTAGCTAACCAAGGAGCAAAAACAATCAGGAAGCTTGAGTTTTCATCTAAGCATATGTAAATATCTTTGATAACCAGACCAATGTCTGAAAAGGGAGGAATCCCAGAATTAATAATATTGACCACCCCTTGAGCATCGTATTCGATGGAGCACGAATGAAGTCCTGTATCGGAAGCCAAATGCAAACCTCTCAAAATGGCCATAGCTTCTGCAATTGGTGCCGAAAAACCACCCTTAACAACCTAAGCATTAGAAGCCATAACGTCACCAATGTAGTCTCGAATAATAATCCCCACCCTAATACAACCACCAGCTACATTCACCGCGGCATCCGTATTGACCTTGTAAACACCAAGTTGCGGAGGCGTCCACCGCACAACTTTGATACTATTATTTACTTGTCCACCCTTTGAAGGTTCATTTGCCCGCTGAAGTCATCATGGAAAGCAATGGCCCAAGGAACAACATCTTCCAGAGACAAAATCTCTGATGCATAGATGATCCTATTACGCATGTACCAAACTCTCCAAACAACCGGACAGAGTAATTCCATTTCACCTTGGATCAGCTGGTTCCGACAATAAATCATAAAGTCCAGGAAAGTTGAGGTGTCACCACCCCAAAATCCTTTCATGAAGGAAAAAATCCCATGCACCTTTTTCAACAATGGGCAAGCCCAAAGCACATGCATGATAGTCTTGGGCTTCTTAAAGCAGATTAGGCAATCCACCACCACATGAATCTTCCTCATGGCTAAACTAGCCCTTGTTGGAATCCAGTTGTGGCAAGCTTTCCAAATAAACAACTTAACCTTAGATGGAAGTTTCATCCTCCATAAGAACTTCCACAAAGACTCTGCCACACTCAAGCCTGACGAGCTCGGATCATTGGCCACATTGCACCTGAAATGGTAACCACTCTTCACCGAATACAACCCCAACTTGTCATAATGCAACATACATAGTCCAAATGCCTATGAGAAGAACAAGGGATACTTAAAATCATGTCCGCATCTTCTGGAAAAAATGAACCACGAATTATAGCTTCATCCCATCCCTTAGGAGGAAGCTTCAAAGAAGAGACTCTAGCATTCTCCTCTAAGACAGTCGGAGATATGATCCTAAGAGTTGACGGTCTTGAAATCCATCTATCCTTGTAGATAAACATCGACTCCCCACTGCTAACTCTCCATCTTGCGCCAGCCTCCAAAAAACCTCTTCCCTATATCAGGCTTTGCCACAAAAACGATCTACCACCAAAACATTTTGCCTGAAATAGATGGACATCTGGAAAATAACATCTCTTGAGAACCTTGGCTGCCAAAGAGTTTGGATGTTGGATTAACCTCTAACATTGCTTCACAAGTAATGCTTTATTAAAAATGATGAGATCTCGGAACCCTAAGCCACCCGAAAACTTGCTACGACATAATCTCTTCCAAGAGCACCAATGTATTCGACGTCTCTCCTCATCCGAACCCCACCAAAACCTCGCATATAGCCTGTGTAAATCATCTACTAACCCTTTCGACAAACGGAAAAGTGACATTGAATATGTCAGAGTAGCTTGGACAATGGCCTTCAAGAGCACCTCTTTCCCACCCAAAGAAAACAATTTACTCTGCCATCCTTTGATCCGATCCCAAACTCGATCTTTAATACTAGTAAAGAGCATCTTTCTATTCTAACTCGTAAAACTTGGGAGTCAAGGTACCTCTCATGGCAGTCTACTAGCTAGACCCCTCAAATATTCACCAAGTTCTCTGCTCTACTCCGAGTCACCTACTTACTCACACATATTGCCGATTTCTGAAAGTTCACAACTTGACCCGAGGCTTTAGCATAGCAATCTAGAACCTTACAAATAGCAGTACAATCCTTCTCCAAAGCACTGGAAAACAACAAACTATCATCGGTAAAAAAAAAAATAGAGTTATTTTCGGCCCTCCCCTGTTGCACTGGAACCCTGAAATATCCCTCCTCCTTTCCAGCACAAAAATAGGCCTGGAAAGACCCTCTACACAGATTGAGAATAGATAGGGAGACAGAGGATCTCCCTATCAAAGTCCTCTCAAGGGTTTAACATGACCACACCGAACCCCATTAACCAAAAAAGAAAACGAACCCAAAGTGATACAACGCATAATATGATCAACCTAAGCATCTGAAAAGCCAAGTTTGTTCATCATGCCAGCGATAAAACTCCACTCCACCCTATCATACACTTTTAACATATCTAGTTTCAAAGTCAACCCACCCTTCCTTCCATATTTCTGTCTCTTTAGAGCATGTACACACTCAAAACCAACAATAGCATTGTTCGATATTATCCTACTAGGGATAAAAGCACTCTAAGTTTCTGAGATAATCTCATTTAAAACTCCCCTTGAATCTGTTAGCAAGAGCCTTCGCAACTATTTTATACAACATATTGCACAAACTGATAAGGCGATACTAATTGGTACTTTGACAAAGAGAAAACCATAGAAAATAAAATAAAGTACGAGTACACATGGCACCATAGTTTGGTTTTTGTTAGGTTTTTGGTTGTTGTTGGCATATATTCCATATCAAAACGTGTTTATCTTGTAAATGTTTATGTGGTCATGTTGATGATGATACAAAGCTTCAAAGAAAGATTTGACTATGGTACATGCAAGATGATGGCTTGATAAGGGGAAATAAGCTTCATTGCTCATCAAAGGTATAATCGACCTCATTCCTCTTACAAGGCAAAGGCACACACACACAAATCATTCATATGTGTCACTGCATTGTTGTGCACCATTTATATAACACATTCACATGATTTTGTATGCTCATGCATTGTACTCAAAATGCTCATACATTTTAGAGTTGCATGTTCTAGGACTATGTCTAGGAAATGGCATTCATATGTGAACTTGTGTTTGTATGTTTGTGTTTCTTATGTTTTGGACTTGAACATGGTCTTATTTGATTTCTTATTGAGTCCCGGTCATTTCGGTTACTCATACGTTAAGTTTCGAGTCCAAACGATGTAGCTACGCTACTTTTCGTTCTCATTCGTTGAGTTGTGTTCGTCATCGTTTTCCGAGATGAATTCTCAACCATTTGTCAAAGTTTCATAGTCTTCATCATGTGTGAGGGAGTCACGGTTCGTAATCCAAAAACGGATTCGAATTCGGAGTTCGGATACCCGAATACGGCTGAAGAACGAGAGAGGTGCGCGAGGAGGTTGCTCGGCCAAAAGCCAAGCAAGGGGTGGCCACGTGTGGACCACGTGTGCCACACGGTTAGAGCTCCTCTCTGGCCACATGTGGCACATGCTGAACACATGTGGGCTGTCTGAAGTCCCCCTAAAATTTGGACAATTTTGCCCCTCCTTCAATTCCTTTTAAATCTCTCCATTTCCCTCCATTCTTTTCTAAGAAGAAAAAGTGTGAAATCCCGTCTATGATTTTCTCCCAAATTTTCTCAACTTCCAAACACCATAACTTTCTCATACGGAGTCGGAATTGAGTGATTCAAGGTTGAGATTGTTCATATTCGAGTCCTCTACCTTTTTCAAGTGGTTGTGCAGCTGTTTGATTGATTTTCTGACAGATCTCCTCAGAAAATCGAACCAGCTCTTGTAATTGAGGTAGAGTTCATAACTTTGTGATTTCATCTTTTTTAACCTCCAATTTGCTTGGGGTTTCTTCTTCTATATGTATATGTTTGTTTAGTGAATGCTATAAAGAAAGGTAGCTTCATAATCAATCTAATTGAATAGTCTAATTAGAGACACATGTTGACTAGAATCTTGGATTCTTTGTTTTTAACATGTTTGTGAGTTGTATTGTGATTAGATTGATATCTAGGATTATTTGAGACTTGATTGATCTATTTTGTGATTAATAATCCTTTATATGTGTCTTTGATCCTTGATTGATGAAATCTAGGATTAGAGCCTTTTTATGTGTTTTTAGAGATATATAGGATTGATTTGTTTTTAACATGTCTCCTATCTCTAAATCTTTGGCTAGAATAATTGTTGAATACATTTTATGATTCTAGCATTTTTATGTATGTTTATAACATCTTGAACTTGTGCCTTATGTATATGAAATTGTTCAAGTGTTATTTTGTATGAATGAATCTATGAGTTTTATATGTTAATTGTTTTCACATGCTCTAGGTTTTCATTCATGTTTTTGCATCTAGATTTTTATTGCTTGTGTTTTCACATCTCTAAATCTATTTGTTCCATGGAATGTATTGATCACATGTTCTATGTTGTTTTGATTGTTTGCATCATTTGCATTCACATGATCACACTAGGAAGTCCTTGTAAAAGGCATGAAGTCTTGGCTAGAGTTGGGATGACTCGGATAGCCAAGCAAGAAGTCTTGCCTAGAGTCGGGAGGACTTGGATAGGTAAGCAAGAAGTCTTGTCTAGAGTCAGGAGGACTTGGATAGACAAACAAGAAGTCATGGCTAGAGTCGGGAGGACTTGGATAGTCATGCATGGGAGGCTTTCTAGAGGCACGTGTGCCTTATATAGAGAGTTGGCTTATATATTGGTAGGCCCGGGTGTTTGGTTAGACATAGAGTCCGATAGAGCGGGGTACATGGGATGTGTATGCACTCTTGAGGAATTTCTAATCTTCCAACGATGTTGGTTTTGGTATGAGTTCCAATATGTGGTGGTTTACATTATTGAGGGATTTTGTATCTTCCAATAGGGATTGGGTAAACATAGACTCCACATGGGTTGGTGACTAGGATTGGTCATTTTGTGGAATTTCTAATTTACTTTCCAAATATATATAAGTACCCAATGGTTGTAATTCAATCCGTGGATGTTTCCTCCTTGGAGGTTTTACCACGTTAAAAAATCCCTTGTGTTAATTCTTTCTATCTCTATCTTTTATATTTGTTTTTGTATATGTTTTAATCTTGTAGTACAATCTTCACTTGTGATGTTTTGGATTCAAGATTTTGTAAAGTGTGATTTGTAAATATATTCTTTTGATCATATTTGTAATTACATTTCTTTTGTATATTGTTTAGAATTTTATGTATAGTAATATTTGTATATACTTGTAACTATTGAACATATATTGATATACAAGTATTCTTGCTAATTGTTTTTGTATTTTCTTTATACCTCATACAACATATTGATACTTAGACAATGTATGAATGATCACATGATAACTTGTCTTAGTATGATTCTGTGATGTTTATGTTGTATGTAAGGCTACCTTGAGGGACAAACGTAAGTTTGTTCAAGGGATTGAAATTAGGTGAAAAACCTATTCACCCCACCCCCCAAATTAGGTGAAAAACCTATTCACCCCACCCCCCCACCCCCCCCCCCCCCCCCCCCCTCTCTAGGTACGTCTTAAGCAATTTAACCTTGTTTGTATACT